>CAHIKZ030000113.1:1367500-1392500 GCA_903632075.3 Acanthosepion pharaonis
ATGGTATGAATAATTTAATCTTTTAAGTTTCCACAATGTAGTTTAATTATCAAAAAATCACATTACAGCATTTGTAAATATTTTTTTTTAAATAAGCGCATTAAAAGAAAAGAAAAGAAAATGAATTCCTCCTATTTAAAGATAGTTTTTTTTTTTTCTTTGGAAAGAACCATACTAAATTTCAACTCATTTTTAAAATTAAAAAAAATGAATTAGAATTTGAAATAAAATAAAATAAACGAATAAAATTATCAGCACACTGACTAAAGGATTCTTTGTCTGTCCATTTTTTCCCCTGGAAACTCAGAATTAATTTAGTGCATTTAGGTTCGCATATCCTCGGGTTCACACTCCTCCCCGGTCTTTTGAACTAGAGTAGAGATTTACCCCTTGGTTCCTGTTTAGGATTGAGTTTCCGGTTCCTTCTGAAGTTTTCTCATTCTCTTTCACTCTCAGTAGTCCTTTGCTTCTTAGTGTCGTTATCGCCTTGCTTGGGGTGAATTGATTAAAAAAAGTCTTCTCTAGTATAAACAATCGCAACAAAAAAAAAAAATGATGAATAAATTTGTATTTAATAAATGCCTTTGCATTGTGACTTGTGGGTTTTCGTCTTGGTTGTCATTCGCACAATGTTTCAACTATTGTTCTCTCGGCCTTCTTCAGGTGTGTGTCGTCATTCTTGGTAACACTCTCCCAAATTTGAAAAGAAAACCTTCATTCAGTCCATGGTGATAAAGCGTTTTCATTCCCATTTCCATCCTTAGCAGGTGTACCCTAACAGCTAGTACTCACTAATCTGTTATTTTATTTTTTTTCTTTTCTTTTACGTCTGTGCTGCTTGGTCGTTTCTTTCTCTGAATCAGAATATGTAACTGAATCATCACCACAAGAAAATTAAGAACTGTATATATTCCATCCCATGCAGTTGCGGCAAAGAATACTAAGGAAAGACCAGCTCCCACCAAACAAAAACAAGAAGACCAGACAATACCTTAACGAAGACTAGAATATGTTGAGCAAATATTTCATGGTACATTTCATTGAGGCGACTAACGGCAAATTTGAAAGTAATATATTCGGCAATATAATCATAGACACCCGAGAAAATGCAATTAAGATATCTAACTTGTTGCGTTCTTTGCGGACATTATCATTTGGCGTTTCTTTTTACGTGGGAATGACGAAAAAGTCCAATAGCATTGATTGAAGACTTTAGTTACCAGGGATGGATTCGAAGATACGCCAAAGCGTTCAGGTTTCAATATTTTGTCCATGCTCTTCGAATTCGAATAATAAAAGTGAAAGAACATAAAAAAAGACTGTATTTTACGGAGATACACTGAAATCGGGTATGGCTGATCATATATTTTTAGGAAAACCACAATTTATTTTACAAAATAATTTATTCTTTAAATCATGAGGAAAACGAAAGCGTACTATGACGATTTTGAGAATAAATAAATAAAAGCTTATCTAACTGTGGCTGTGCTTGTTTTTCTTCACTGGGGAGGGGGTCTACAGATTCAGCATAACGTGCATTATCGATCTGGGCAAGTCGACAAGAAAACATTTCAAGCGGTTTGATAAATCTATTTCGCCTGTCTTTTAAAAATGGAATGGAATTGATACCCTATCAACGCTTGCAAGATCTGGTTGTCAAGGAAAATTTCAACACGAAGGGATGATTCAATTCACAAGGGATATTTCAGATAACTGGAAATCGAGCGTGAAGCATATCTAGATAAATTAGAAGAACGCTAGAATAAATGTACGCCTCGCAACATTTCGTTGAACGTTGAAGCGGCAAGAAAAACATATAAGGCGGAAAGATGATTAATACTGTACAGCTTATTGGTCAAACGGACTAAATCTGAAAATTGAGGACATGACCAGTAATATTAAGTTTGAAGAAGAAGAAGAAAAAATACGATACCATTTATAAGAGTCTGAACAGGCTCAAAATGAAGTACTTTTGCCGTATCTAGGATGGAGCTGCTCAATCGTCATTTTCCAACCTGGACTGTGCTAAAAAATCTACACGACCCTGTGGGTGATAAATCACTTCCCACTCTACAGTCCCCTCCCCCACCAATGAAGCGTCACAAGCCTCACACGACTATCGCTATTTCCATGGTAAATGGTCTGACGGGCAACATTTCTTAGTTCCTCCACAGCTGAAAACCACCATGCCATATATACAGGCTAGAATCATCCTGTTTTTATTCCATGGTTTTCTTTCCAAGAACCACTACTTTGTAGAAGCGACTCCTGAGAGGATGCTTTCCCGGTTACTACAAACTTAACCATTTCAAGCTCTAGGATTAGCTGTTATTTTTCCTACATAACCGCATAAAATGCACTTTCACTTCCTTCTATTACGTCCATACAGCAATTTAATTCAGTAACTCTCTACCTTGAGTTGCTCTTAGGCCTTGAGGAGAAAATTTATTCGGTAAAATATCAGCCTATCTTTGAAGATTCTTTTACGTCGTGCTATCCAGCTTACCAGTCATTTGACCCGAGTTTTGGGAAGTGTGTAGGGCTGAGTGATTTTCAGTACTTTCTCGTCCACCTGAGGTGCAAATGTTTTCCCAACAAAACAGCGGTCAGAAACAATTTGAAGAATTGATGGATTTTTTTTTTTTTTTACGATTTATCCATTTGTGAGTTATTTAAAGCCGAAATATATCTTGGATCGTAAGAATGACATTTTTATGCAATAACAATTTACTGAGAATAACAATGATTTTCTCAGAGACAAGCGCGTCTATTTAACACATAGCTAGTTCAAGATGCATTACTTTCCCAAGGCTATTTGTGCCTAAGTGAATATAACGAACCCAATTGGAATTGGAACTCAGCCCTCCGATCAACCATTATTCAGTATATCGCCTGCACATTGAAGCTTACATCATCTGGTATTCCCCAAGTGGTCACCCATCTAGGCTCTGACCAGGCTTGGCATTGTTTAACATCGTTGATCGTACAAGAACGGTTGTTTCGACATGATATGGCCGTAAACAATTTCGTTATTATAATAATTAGTATTAAAAACTCAACAGAAAGAAAAATTCCCTCTGACCAGAATTGAGCTAGTGAAGTATTTTTGGAAAAGGTACGCGACGCAAACCTTCAGTTTTAGTGTATTATTCTTAATCCAGAGAGCGGTCCAAAAATTTTGACCTTATATATATATATATAAAACAGTTCAGAAGTTTGAAGCCACCTCAAGAATTAGCATGGGATGAACTTGCCAGAAGAGTTAAGCCTTTCTATGAATGAAATGAAAAAAAAAACTACTAGTCATTGAAAAAAGAATGGAATCATTTATCAAACTTACACTTTGAGAAACTTTTGCAAAAGCTTTGTGCTGCGGTAAACAAGGCTAAAGGAAGATATTTTCACGAGAGCAAAATTTAATCATAAAATACTTTTTTCTCATGTCATAATAAATTTTCTAATAAAAAAATCGTCTCTGACTTTTTTTTTAACCTTGTATAATAATCTTCTCTTATTTCAAGTACCAAACTATTGGGGGGGGGGCAATTTGAAAAAAATTGCTGGGTGTGACCTCAAACTATCGAACTGTGGTGTATATATATATATATAGACACTGAAGGCATGAGACTGCCATTCGCCATGCAGTGTTGATTCCTAGTTTAATATATATATATATATATATATATATATATATATATATATATATATATATATTCAACTAGTGCGAATATAGGAATCAATACTGCATGGTGACTGGCAGTTTCATGCCGTCGATTTCTATACCCACACTGTTTACATCTATAAAGGCACACCTCTTCGACATTCAAAACTCTTCTTCAATGAATGTACCAAATTTCAAACAGTTCTCTCTCTCTCCATATATATATATATATATATATATATATATATGTGTGTGTGTGTGTACACACACACACACACAACGAGTGATTTACTCATCCTATATACATCTATGGACACTCCTGCCTACACATACACATGTATACCAACATCCACTCGCCCTTATTTATGATCTGTTCAGCCTTTGTAGCCAGTTCATAATGTACGCTTTAGCCAGCAGGATGGGTTCTGACACTTGGTTGTTAGCCCAACTTTCATGTCTGTCAATAAACATAAATTGCAAACAACTTCATGGCTTATCATCCTAGACAGCCAATGCATCTGGCTTTCGTTTGCAACTTTCGCCAAAGAATTGTTAATGGGATAATTCTACAAAACACTTCTACAGCGATTTTCTCGTGAATACATACATATATATATATATATATATATATATATATATATATATATATATATATATATATATATAATTAAATGGACTAAGTCCGACAATTATTTTAATATATTTTTTGTTTATACGTTGCTTCTACAGATACAAATATTTAAGTATAATAAACAGTATCAAACAGTATTAAAAGTATAATAAACAGTATAAACAGTACAAATATTTAAGTATAATAAACAGTATCACAAACATTTACCGAACTGAATGTACAAGAAATCTACAAGAAAATATGTATCCTCCGACAGGAATCGAACCTGTATCCTACACAGAACCGCCATATAGCCTGGCATGCTATATCATTTAGCTACAGAGGAAGCGTTTCATAATATATTATGTCATTTGTTTACGTTATGAAGCGCTTCGAGCAGATATCAGCGTTCGAGAGAAATCATGGGAAATTTGTAGTTGAAAAACAGTAAATCAAATTGTAGGAGAACAGCAGGATTACAGCGTTCAAAACATTAATTTAAAAATAGTGCTCAATACATAAAGTAGAGCCGTAAATATTTATTTATCTTAATCAGTGTTACATTAGAACATGCACATATCCACTACAAAATTGTACATTTTCGTTTCAACGTCAAAAAACACTATAATTCCCCACCTGATGAGACGTCTAAAAAAGGTTTCCCCTTTTTTGACGCTGGAATGAATATGTACAATTTTGTAGTGGATATGTGCATGTTCTAATGTAACACTGCATAATATATATATATATATATATATATAACAGACAAAACTGCACATTTTTTCCCCTAAAAAGTAACCTTTTTTGGCCAATACGTTATCGGAAGAATCGTAGTCGACATGTAAAATGTTAACTAAAATCGCGAAGTGATAGACATATATTTCTATTGCGGGGAAAGTTGTTTCAAATTGTTATGCTAAACAATTTTTCTCGACAGAAGGTAACTTACATATTTATAAGTCTACCATTCGTCCATGCATTGAATATTGCTGTCCGAATTGGTCTGTTGCTTCTGCTATTTATTTAAAAAATCATCATAAAATTATTGTTCAGACTCGTTGGTCCTGTTATTGGTCCAGACTCGTTGCCTTTTCACGTTCATGTCAATTTTTCTAATGAGCTTTCTTGATACTTTCCTGACACTTGTGCTCCAGACCTGTGCTGGAGGGTATCACGGCTACGACTAGCTTGGACCGGCTCGGGTCTGAACCAGCTATGACTAGCTTGGACAAGCTATGACCAGCTAAGACTAGCTTGGACAAGCTATGACCAGCTAAGACCAGCTATGACTAGCTTAGACCAGCAGCCCGAGTGAAAACACTCGGGTCCCCACGTTAAAAACTGACCTTGTGTCAAAACCTGACTCAGTAGGGGGGGGCAAGTAAATATCCCTAATGAGCTTTCTTCTTTGGTGCCTAGACTTTATGAATTTAAGCATAGTACTGGATTGGCGACCAGGTCTTATCGGTTTACAGTTGCAATTCTAGATGTAACCGTAAATTCTGTATTAACAGTTTTTTTTCGCTCACACTTTTCGATTGTGTAGCTCTCTTCCGGCCTCATGCTTTTCAGCCAAACCTTGATCTTCAAATATTTGAACGCAATGTCAATCGTTATCATTTGTCTTCTTAATTCTTGTTCTTTTATTGTTCTCTCTACTTAATAATGTTTTCTTTTTCTCTAACACTCAGTAACCCCTTGCGTCATACTGGTTTTATTGCCTTGTGAACTGATCCCAAAATACATGTACTAATTATGCAAACACATCAGACAACGAAATGCCTGTGTATATTTTCGTATATTTCTTGTTGTTAAAGATATCTTCGTTTTATTATTAATATTGAAAATATTCCATATATTTTCAAGGCCAAATATGAAGTTTGCTTCCGGGCCTATTCCTCATTACAGAGAATGTGCTTTGATATATATATATTTTTTTTTTGACAAAATTTAGATAGATCAATTAGAAATTTCTTTGGGAAGTACAGTGTGTGGTGTGTGTGAGTGAGTGTTCCTATATGCAAGTGTAGAGATTAAATGTCTTGAAAAATAAATTCCAAAACCAATTCTTCATTAAGAAATTGTCAGGTTGAATATGTTTAAAATAAAGTAAGAAATATTCCATTTCTGTAGACCAAAACATGGCTTCTATGGGATTCAATGATACATTCCATGTTTCTCAGGAAAATGTACACAACATTTAATGAAGTGTTTAGCAAACAACAAACAAGGAAACATTTTTAAAACAACGTGTTTCCCTGCGAAATCTTCATTAAATTATTTTGTTCCGGAAAATAATCTGGAGAAATGTAAAATGCGACAGTTGTATGGTAGCTGTTTATAACATAAAGCACAAAGAGAGAGAGGGTGTGAGATGAGAACGAGAATTATAGAAAAACGAGATGCAGGAAGAGATAATAAGGGCGATATAAAATGAGAGAGAAGGTAAGAGAGAGAAAAATGATGAGCAAGTCAAAAATCAAGAGAGAGAAACAAAAACGGAGAGAGAAACAAAAACGGAGAGAGAGAGAGAGAGAGAGAGAGAGAGAGAAGACCGTGGGATAGAGAAAATTAGAGAGAAAAAGAACGTCCTACACAAGATAGAGGCAAAATGAGAGAGAGAGAAGGAGGAAAAAGGTACGAGCGAGAGAGAAAAGGAGGAAAAAGGTACGAGCGAGAGAGAGAAGGAGGAAAAAGGTACGAGCGAGAGAGAAAAGGAGGAAAAAAGGAACGAACGAGAGAGAAAAGGAGGAAAAAAGGAACGAACGAGAGAGAAAAGGAGGAAAAAAGGAACGAACGAGAGAGAGAAGGAGGAAAAAGGTACGAGCGAGAGAGAAAAGGAGGAAAAAAGGAACGAGCGAGAGAGAAGGAGGAAAAAAGAAACGAACGAGAGAGAGAAGGAGGAAAAAAGAAACGAACGAGAGAGACGAGGAAAAAAAAAGGAACGAACGAGTGAGAAGAAAAAAGAAGCGAACGAGAGAGAAGAAAACTAATTAACAAGAGAGAGGAAAAAGTAACTAACAAGGAAGAGAAAAAGATACGAACAAGAGAGAGAGAGAGAGAGAGATGGGAAGAAAAAACATCGTGATAAAGAAAAAAGAAAAAAAAAACTTTAAAATACAGAAAGAGATTCATCGTAACGCCTATTTAATTTATTTACTCCGATGAAACGATTCACAGGAAAAGCAAGCAATTAAAATTCAAACATGTTTTTATTCCCCTTAATAACAACTTTTCAACTTTTAACTTTACATTTAAGATATTAAATATGGAAATGAACAAAGTCCATTATTAACCAAATATCCTCATCAGTGACATCCGTTCCTCAGTAGTATAATTGCTGTTAATGTCTAGACAAATAAGGTCATTATAGAAGAGGAGTTCTCTCACATACGTACTCACCTACAATTCTCTCTCAAGTCGTGGCATACCAGTGATGATACTATGATGAATGTGGCTGACAATATGAATGAATCAAGTAAGTTGGTTTTGTGCCTTTCGTAAGAGCACGTTTTAGTGATCTAAGGTGTTCCGACTAGAAAATGAATCTGTTACAATGAAATCCGTTTTCAGAATAGATAACTGCTATACGACATAATGTCCTCCGATTTCATTAAAAATAACCGAGTAATAAAAAAGCTTTTAGTGTTACAGATACACGCTTCTCATAATAGGTTTTAGATATTAAATATTCATCCGCTTCGGAAAAAAGAGACAGAAAAAAAAGAGAGATCAAAAAAGAAAAAAAATGGAGTAAAGAGAGAGAAAAAAAAAGAGAAAAACGAAAAGAGAAAAGAAAAATAACCCCCCCCCAAAAAAAAACAAAGTATTCGTCTTGGTACGAAATTGGATCTTTTATTGTTAGAACCAAAACAATGCGTTTTTATTATTTACAGCCATAGCTACTTTCGAAGCATAGGCTGACACAAGGCTTCCCTATTTGTGGGATCGTGTTTGAGGCTTGAAGTCAATCTTCTAACAATAGGCAATAAAACTAGCTTGTTAATTCTACTTCTTTCTTTTTATGTGCCATGTCCTTTCAGGACGTAGGCGATCATGGCCCTCCACCTCCCTCTATCCCTTGCAGCTCTCAACAAGTTCCTTCCCTCTGCTTCCTGCTCCAAGACCACGTTCTGTCATCCATTTGCTCAAGCACTTCAGGTATGTAACGCACTGCTTTCTCTTGTCTTTCGTCCCCTCTATTCGAACCGTGAATATCAGATTCTCCAGGACCTCTGTCCTCATTATGTGTCCCAGAAACTTCAGCTACCTCTTCCGGATGTTAAGTATAAGCCTTCTCATTGTTTACAACCTCTCTAAGACCTCATCATTGCGCAAAGGCTCGGTCCATGATATCCTTACTACAATTGGGATTTAAGTTTGATACGAGGCCTCAATAATGAAGAAACCAATATGGATCCCACTGGAGTTACCAAATCCTGACTTTCCAGCCATGACAGAGTTCAAAGGCGTTCACGAATCAAGTCAGTGATTAATTCATTTCAACCCTACAGCCTTTTTCCCCCCACAGACGGTATGCTGTTACTCTATTGTTATTTCAATGGTAAATGTTCAAACGTACTATATGCCATTAGTAAGAAGAAAGATCTTCTCAGGCAAATTCTTTTTGAGAACTGCTAGGTTGTGGAACAGAGTCCCGCAGGGATCTTTGTTCGATCATTACAATCTTAACTTCTCCAAGACTAGGGGTCAATCGTTATTTATCTAATACATCCCCGTAATCGGCACTTATTTCCTCTTCTCACGTCCATTCAAAAACCTTATTCAGTGACCCTCTACCTTGAGTGGCTCTTGCATTAGGTAAACATTTAGTGAAGAATGAAAATATTTACGCTTGTGCAGGCTGTATGGGAAACTAATTGAAAGTGTGCCACACATTGTTAGTTGCATCACCTGTCTTGCAAAAACAATACAGACAATGGCATGATAAAGTAGCCCTCAGAATACATAAAGAACTGTGCGGGAAGTATGGCTTCAAGTTCAGAGAGAAGTAGTACAAGTTTGCACGATCGGCTGAGAATAAGCAAGTAAAGCTCTTATGGGATACAGTCATGACTGACGTCCATACAACTAATGCTCTACATTGAGTGACATTTTGGGTTAGTTTCGGATGAACATTTATTTAAAACACCGGGTAAACTTGGACTTTTGTGTCCACAAAAAAAAAAAAAACGAACAAAGAGTTAAAAGGACGTTTTTTTCCAATGACGCCGCTGTTATTTTAACTATCTCTGTTGGCAAAAATGAGTTGTTGGCAAAATTTGTTATTTGTTTTTAATGTAGAATGGATCTATTATCATCAATGTAAATAAATTTGAGCCAAAAGACTCAAATTCTTGTCAAAAGTGATTGTACAATTGTCCGCACAAAATTCAAATTAATGCTTAAAAGCTTAAGTCTGGCACAAGGATAAGTTAAACTCACTAAAACAGAAATGGCATTGAGAACAAATTAAAGATTAAACTCGCTCTGTTTTTCAGATCTAATGACGATTAGCGGAACACAGGTTCGAATCCTATCGGAAAGCGCATATTTTTTTTCTAAGAGGTCTTCGCGAATATCCAGGCCGGTAGACGAAATTGAATAAACATACTGTTTAATAAATAAATGGAACGTCTACTCCTCGGCAATATTTGTTTTAAAAAGTGATTAGAATTGTAATAAAACCTAAACATATGATGAAAGTGAATTTATACATTGTTTTTTGTTCTTGACAATTTAAAACTATTAAACATTATTTTATTTTGTTTATTTAGAAGAATAATTTTATATTTACAACATTCTACAAACTAATACAATTAAAACTAATGCAATGCAATATTCATCATTTATCAATTTATAAAGAATATGAAAATAATTCTTTATTCAAAAAATTAAAAGCATTTACCAAATCATTAAAATATGTGAACCAACTATAAGAAAATAGCTATTATTTACCATTTTATGAATGTCGACGCAGTGGGCAATTAGTCCATGTCTTGCCAACCATTCCAATAATAATATAATGAATAACTAGTGTTTATTATTTTTGTTACCAATTCTCAAGAACAAAGAAAATGTATAAATTAATTATCATATATACGGTTTATTACAATTCTAATCATCGCTTTTAAACAATAAGCATTGCCGAGGAGTGAAGGTAGTCAAAATAATAGTGGTTTCAATGGAAAGAATCCTTTTGACACATTTTTTGCAGGCATAAAAGTCTAAGTTTACCAAAAATCCTACACTAGCCATATTTAGAAATTAGGTTGTTAACAATTGCTGCGTGACTGTTACGCTTAGAGAGGCTTTATTAAGCTAAATCTGACACTGAGCCGCTATTATCAAGCAACCCATGCGGTTCAGATTGTCTCTTCAAGAAACTAATAGCTATACCTTCTCTATACTTTACAACAGTAATACACAAGTCTGATACCCCAAGAAGAAAATGCTGACACCATTTCTTGCTTCAGTATCAGGATAATTTTTCAAGACATATTGGAGACCTCTAAAAGTATTCTATTTTACAGCACAAACCAAACAAAGAAGACAGGGAAAATCATTTACACTATAGCTGAATAAGAAAAAGTAAGAAAGGAATTGATATTGAGGTTTAATATTGGGGAGATTTAGTTCTAAGTAATCACGATTTATTTATCGACTCCCATGACCCACTGGCATTTGTCGATTTGGGGAGATCTGTCGATTGCCAGTGTTTGATACCGACAACTCTGGGGACCCCTGGACTAGACTTTGTCAAAACTGACAACGAATACAGCAGCTAATTTGTTACAATTGCAAGGATTAATTATTCGTTAATTTGCTCTCTTTCTAAAAGATCACAGTCCATGTAACAGGTAATGTTCATACGAGAACATTGGTGCAAATATTAATTTTAGTTGAGAATGGATTAAAATCTATTAGCACAAGGACGATAAAGAAAGGGATGTACCTAAATTTCCTATTCTTTCAGCAGTTTAATAAGTTTGAATATTGGGTAAGACCGCTTGCGCTTTTTCCACACAAAGCTTTCAGAAACGCAGAAAAATGCATTTTTAAGAACTATCAAAGATGCCATTTTAAGATATGACTGACCCCTGCAAAATTGATATAGAATACAATCTTGTCGTTTGTTATTTTAAAAGAATAAAAAAAAGAAAAAAAAATGTGTTTGATTTGCAATATCAAATTCAGATTAAAATGGGCCCCGATTTTGTGTCCTTCTTCATAGTTGCAAATGGTCTTAAAAAATGTGGACCCTGATTTTGTGTATGTTTATGACAGTGGATGCTTATACACGTCTCTGTCAGCCATCATTCCAATCTGCAAAACATTTCTTTTAAAAATGTCTGAGGATGGGACAGTGTATAGGGGAAAGTGAGTTCAAGCCTTTCTCAAGGGCAATAATTCTAAGTGAACATTACTTTTGCCCTTCACATTCTGTACTTTGCACTTGGATATATGTCAATGGAAAAGGTCACTGGAAATAGAATCCTACCGATTCAAGTCCACCTCAATCAGGTGGTCTTCATTAAAACCAGAAGTGTTCGATGTGCCCTTCCTTATTTTTCCTCTCAGAGAGTCTAGAGATTTATACAGACTTTTAAAAACACTCAGTTATACAGTGACGCACAAGTACACACACTTCCTGTGTACACTTTCAGTTGCTATGACTACTGGGAATTTGTCCTCCTCATCTTTCCTCATTTCCCCGAAAAAAAAAAAAAACTAAATAAAAATAAAAAAAAAAACTAAAATAAAAATAAAAATAAAAAATATGTAAAAAAAAAAAATCCCCTAACCCTACCGATCAAGCTCAACCCAGCCACACCTAAACAACTCTGTTGGCAAAAATGAGTTGTTGGCAAAATTTGTTATTTGTTTTTAATGTAGACTTGCTCTATTATCATCAATGTAAATAAATTTGAGCCAAAAGACTCAAATTCCTGTCAAAAGTGATTGTACAATTGTCCGCACAAAATTCAAATTAATGCTTAAAAGCTTAAGTCTGGCACAAGGGTAAGTTAAACTCAAAAAAACAGAAATGACATTGAGAACACAGTAAAGATTAAACTAGCTCTTTTTTTTTTTTTTTTTAATAAAAGATTTGCCTCGAATTATTAATAAACTTCCATCGGATTATTAATAAATAAAACACCCGTCTCTTAATTTACGAATTTCTTTGTTTACGTTAATATACGAAACTGATCAGATCTGTCTATCTCGATAAGCAGAGAAAAAAAAAACAGTTTAAAGGCACTATTCAGCTTTGCTTGGTCATCGATGCACTCTGTAGCTGAGAGGTCAAAGCGCGTCAGATCTAATGACGATTAGCGGAACACAGGTTCGAATCCTATCGGAAAGAGCATATTTTTTCCAAGAGGTCTTCGCGAATATCCAGGTCGGTAGACAAAAATGAATAAATATACTGTTTAATAAATAAATGGAACGTCTACTCAAATACGAATATCCACTGAAACTAAATTTTAAGCAATAAAAATCTACATTATTCGGACTATTGTCCTCATCTTTGTCGCCATATTACGACGTTTCGACCGTTGTACACTCCGGCCTTCTTCAGGTGGTTGGAATGTCGAACTGAACCCTTTATTTCGCTCACTGGGGTAGACGGTTCTAGTTCCACGTGCCATGTTTGATGGATGTCAGTTATCAGTTATCTCCTGCTAATTTCCCTGTGAAAGTTCTCCACTGCCTTAACCGTGTATTATCCACTGTGCCATGTGTCCTCAAGGACATGGCATAGTGGATATAGGCGTTGGTTAGATCCAATGACAGGACCCAAAGAGTGTGAGTTCAAAACCTGTCTAAGGCAGTGGAGAACTTTCAGAGGGAAATTAACAGGAGATAACTGATAACTGACATCCATTAAACATGGCACGTGGAACTAGAACAGTCTATTCCAGTGAGCGAAATAAAGGGTTCAGTTCGACATTCCAACCACCTGAAGAAGGCCGGAGCGTACGTACAACGGCCGAAACGTTGTAATAAATATGGCGACAAAGATGAGGACAATAGTCCGAATAATGTAAATAATGTACATAATACCTCATCTCAGAAATATAGACAGACAATAAAAATCTGTCGGATTTATATGTAAAATATCTATAAGCAGCTATGTCGATGATACAATATATGGATTCCCTTTCAAGAACTCAAATGATCAGAACATTTCAGCTGATCTCTGCTCCGACCCTAATAATAACAGCTGAGTGAGGAACTATTGTAACTTTCAGTATCACATGAACCCAAACAACGCCTCCTCAGTGTAAGGCCAGAAAGGAGGACTTTTTGAGGGAATTTTGGCAGTACAAGTGCAGATTGTAATCAACTGATATCCGCAGTTGTCGCACACTGCAAATTTGGTACCATGAGACTTTGGGTTATGTTTGAAATTGAAAGAGGCATTGTTTAACGTTTTTATTCCAAAGTCAAGCTTGGAATCAGAAACAAAAGTAAATTGGACAACTTCATCATGGAGGGAATGAAAAAAAAAAAAAAAAAAAGATTTGGATACGTGATAAAATGTACAGAAATAGTGACTATGTTAAAAAATAAAATAAACTTCTAAATTTGAAGAGGAATAAATTCAATGGATTTTCATAATTATTCTCAGGGCGTAGGCGATCATGGCTCTCCACAATTCCCTGTCTTTTGTACTTAATGTTTTTTTGCTATTTCTTCTAAACTCTGTTCCGCCATTTATTTTCTCAAGCTCGTCAAATATGTTATGCGTCGTTTTCAGCTGTCCCTCTTTAATTCTCTCTGTTCTGTAAGTGTCCCATTTTCCATTATTCCACAAGTATAAGTTTCCTTTTTGTTTCAATTTTCTCTAAAACTACGTCGTTGCTCACATAGTCGGTCCATGGTGTCCTAGGTATCATTCTATAGTCCAATATTTCTGCAGCTTCGCGTCTTCTTCATCTTTGAAAGAGATTTTCCAGCTTTTGCTGTCTTATAGGAGGACAGACGACATAACAGTTCAGTGCTCTTTTCTTTGTTTCTAATGAAGTTTTTCTTTTTCTTAATATTCTGCTTAGCTTTTGGAATGCATCTTTGGATATCCAATTGCGCCTTCTCACCCATTATTTAGTCCACGGAGGAAGATTATTCTAATTCCACGTTCCATGCCTTCTTTTTCTTTTATATATCAGTTTCATTTATATAAAAAGGTCGGAGCGTACAACAACCGAAACATCGTGAACAGGGCAATAACGGCAACATACTGAACAATGTAAATAATTACAATACAATTCTCAAAAACAGAGACATTTTTTTCCTTTATTCTTTATAGTTTAAAACTAATTTTATAGGGCTGGAGTGCTTACAAACAAATCTTAGAGTTGTGTTTGATTTACTTGTTTAAAGCATATCAACTCCTCATGCTGTAATTTATTTTGCAAAATTGTATTTTTGGTAATATTTTTTTTTAATTTTTGTGTACAAAAACGAATTGCTTGTATTTTTTAATTATAAAAATGTAATGCAAGCATCTTCACTATAGAAATATATTACTACGTTTTTATAGTGTTTTGACCCCTTTTGGATATTCACTATTTTCCAATAACTGGTATCCTAACAGGAGCTACTAACCCGGGTCATGGTGAACCTGGGAACAATAGCAATTAAGAGGTGGTTCCACGTTCCTCAAAACCACCCGATAAGAAGTCGTGCTGCCGGATGTAGTTTATCGTCATACCCAGGAAGATTTGCAATTGTGAAGAGAAAGAAATCTGCTTCATTTTGATAACACTCATTCTACTATCTGGTCGAAAACTTATTTTATAGGATTAGATACATTATTTATAAATCAGTCTTGGCAAATTTGAAGGGGAATAGATTTCATTTTAATAGCAATTTTATCATTCCATCAATTCAAAAACTTGCTTTTTCGTATTGAAGAGCTTATTCAATGATCAACCTTATTTACTGATATAATGCATTAAACCGTATCAATATGCAAATATATGTAAATGTTATTTACTTTTTTTTTTATAAAACTCATCATTCAAATATGTCCATAATTTTTTTTCATGGTTAATAACTCGTATTATCATAATAATAGCATATTAACATTACAGTGATTAGAAAAATGTGCATATTTATCGAAGAAAACATAAAAATGTGAGTTCTTTCATTCCCACCCACCACCAACAACAACGTACTAATTATCATGATAACTAACAGATGAGGTAAAAATCACGTCTGGACAGTTTATCCATGTGGAAAAAATATTTTCATAATCATACTTATTATAAAACCCAGGTTGTGTGTATGTGTGTCTGTTCGTTTATATATTGGATCGGATTTGCTACATTGTTCAACCGATTTCAACAAAACTTCACAGGACTACGCAAAATTACCTTGCGGTGGTTCTGACAGCGCCAAAAATTGGAAAAACACAATTGTTTTTACGAAATCAATTTGAAAACACGATTAAGAGGCATCGCTTTCTTGGAATGAAAGGGGGACAACTCATATCGAGTTATACTTATTATAAAACCCAGGTTGTGTGTGTGTGTGTCTGTGTGTTCGTTTATATATGGAATCGGATTTCCTACATTTTTTCAACCGATTTCAACAAAACTTCAGTTTTTTTTTTTTTCGCAGGTAGTGTTTCTTATAGTCTTGCACACTTTCTCCATTTTTACATTCAGAATGCTTTAAAAATTCCATTTACAAGACAATTGTTTATAATAAAATTCTATCCAATCGGTAGACTCATAACGATTGAAAACAATATTTTTGTTTGAGTTTGGGTTTGACCAATTAAAAAAAAAACAAAAAAAAAACTAATGCGTGTCCGTCAACCTTAAACAATAATCTTTGTCAATTTTATTTTTCAGTCTTTATGATGGTCGATACTTGATCTATCTCTTACTGTTACATCCCCGGGCAACGCCGGGCTCTACTACTAGTATCTCCTATATCAGACGGCATATATAATCGCTTCCCCACCCGCAACATTTCGGCAGGGATTACCACCCCCGTTCCTTGAAAATATTTATTTCCAACGATATATTTTAACATTCATGAAATTTTAATACGTTGTGTAGGTAGGGTTATACTCATATACTATTAAATATAGTATCTTTCAAAGTAGTTTCCTTCCAATCGAGTTCATTGCATTCACTTACATGCTAATACCCTTGGGAATGTTATGAATCCAACTCCCCAGCTATGAGTAAGCACTAAGACAGACTGGGTTCTTGGTTGGCAACCGCTCTATGAGAAGGAAAACTCTAAATTCAAAACTATGTAACTCTGGCGAAGCACATACTGTGCATCTAAAGAAAGGTTAAGTTTGGTTTGTTTTACGACATATCAACCATAATGGGTTATTTAATGCCGGCAAGATTTTTATTGCTGGTAATATTTTTTTTTCAAAATGTATTTTTGCTAATATTTTTTCCAAAAATGTTTTGCTGGTAATAATTTTTTCCAAAAATGTTTTGCTTGTATTAAAACCTATTTTTACACGTTTTGACCCCAGTTTGGGGGTTAACTATTTGCTCATAGCTGGGACCCTTATAGGTGCTACCACTTTGGGTCAGGTTGGAATTGGGAACACCAGCAATTAAGAGGTGGTTCCACGCTCCTGAAAACCTCCTGATCAGAGGCTTTGCTCTCGGATGTAGTTTATCATCTTACCCAGGACGGGCTATAGAAAGGATCGTTCGCATTGACTCATGATCCTGACAACGTTCGAATGTTTCCTTGTACATGATAACAGCCAAATATCTATATTTTTGCAGATTTTACGTTCTAAACTGTTAAGTGGTTTGGTGCGCTAATTGAAATTGTGTTATTTAATGACATATATATATATATGTCATTTTATTTTAAACTAAAAAAAAAGAAAAAAAAAAGGTAAAAACAAGTCCAGTTTAAACCTGGGTTTACAAATATCCACCTTGAATTTGGCATCTGTTTTCTGAAGTGGGGTGTTGTAACTATTTACATTATTTACATAGTTCGGATTGTTTTTTTTCCTCGTTATCGTCACATCCAAGACGTTTCAGCCGTTGTACGCTCTGATTTTCTTCAGGTGATATATATAATTTTGAACCGAACCCTTTATTTCGTCCACCGGGGTAGATTATTCTAGTTCCACTTGCCATGCCTTTTCAGTTTCAGTATCTCAACTTTCCAAGTTTTTGTTTACCTCTACTCTAGCCAGGTATTGAACTCTCAACTCTTTCGTCCAAATCGCTAGATTACTTCAACCAACATTCATTAGGCCATGTATGTATGTGTGTGTGTGTGGGGAGAGAGACAGACAGAGAGGGATCCATGAATAATTTTGTAGCTTATGAATAACTGTTTTACACAAATAAATTATGTATTTTTCAATCAGCTTATTTCTTGTCAATGCACTTAACCCAACCCTTGTCCATACGTCTCATAAAAGAAACATTTTACTGTAAAATATTTAAATAAAATTACAGCTAATGACTGTGTCAGACTATAGAGAATTATTGATCCACCATTAATAACAAATTAAGACACGCAAACAAGTTACTCAAGTTATACGATGATCAGCTATTCAGGCTATTTGTGAATAATCATAAATTTTCTAAACATATATATCACAATTATTCATCGAATCAAGTACAAGAATCCTCAACAGAATGCAGAAAGCTCTGAACGGCCATTTCGTCCTGTTTAGGACTTATCAGCAGTGCGCTTCCACTACCAAGAATCGAACCGGTACCGTTACCATACAATACAAGCGTTATACTACTGTATAAATTCTCTCTCTCTCTCTCTATATATATATATATATATATGTGTGTGTGTGTGTGTGTGTGTTTGTATTGTGATTATTAAAAATGTTATATTTAGTGGGTCGACATGATTGAATTGACACCCCTGAGAATCAGTGAAATTAATGTCAACTGGCCTAGAGATTGAGGAGGGTTTACTAAAAAATATCTGCCCCGCCCCTCAGCAGGAATTCAAACTCTCTACATTTTTTCATCCATCAAATGACTTCTTTAACCGACATTTTCCATGCCGTTTTTGCTAGGGAATATATACATATATATATATATATATATATATATATATAACACTTTAAAAAAAAATATTTATTTTACACAGTTGTAGATGGCGTCTTGCGCCTGTTTTTTTTTTTTCTGTAGTTTAAATCTTTCGTTTAACTCACTTAAGGGAATAATATCACCATCTCTGTTGTTCTAAATTCACATTCTCTATATGTTCTTCTGTCATTCGTCATAGCAACAAGAGCTATTCTGCCAGTGTTTTGACAAGCATAGCGAAAAAGACTTGGTGCCATACGGAGATGAACAAACAGAGCTACAAAAACTGATTCCGACAGATATGAGCGAAGATATAAAGAAAGTGATAGACTTAAGCACTAAGTTTTTAACAATACATGAAAGACAAAGTATATATTGACTGAATTACATAGTGAAAAGAAAACAAAGATGGAAGCTGAGCCCCAAAACATACGGAATAATGAAAATACTTCATCTGGTTATGTAAAAACGTTAGTAAATATATTATATATATATATATATATATATATATAAAGAAATATAGTCTTAAGATGTTCTATATTTATGGGATAAAGTGCTCAATATCAGAGATAGAGCGTGTGTAAATATAAAAGTGAACATAGAAGTCAACACTTAGAGGCGACAGTCTGTTTCATGCTAGATGCAATCGTCAGGCCTATATATATATTATATACGAGGGGTTAAGGCGTTCGCGTTCTGACCATGAGACCCGGGTTCGAATCTCACTATGGTCGATTTTTCAGCCAGGAGACTTCGTAAAGTTATCGGACTAGACGGAGCATGCGGCAAGTGCCTGAAAAACGTTACTACGGCTTGACCCAAGCCTTTCGGGGGAAATTGGGTAGACGGTACTGCTGGCACGAAGTCACTGTGGCCAAGGGTTTGAGCGTGCTGGCCTTATTCAGATTGTTGATCATGCTAGATAACACGCTATTTCCCAAAAATTGTAACTAATGTCTGCTCAGCGTAGCTGCAGTAAAAACCACAGGTGAAGAAATAAATGTGCCTGAGCAAGAGTCTGCAATAGGGATTGACTAGCCGTCCTAGTAGAGGGGTATCCTTGAACACGAGTGAGCAACAATATATATGTGTGTGTGTGTTTCTGTAGTAATAGATGTTATTAAATCATTGTTTCACCACGTCCTCAGTACTTTCAGGTACATCTATAATAGGAAGGAAATATATAAAAGAATCTTATTACTATATATGTGTGTGTGTTTGTATATATATATATATATATATATATATATATATGAAAGTAAGAAAGAAATCCATTTATACACATACCCACACAGGTGGAAATGCAAGGAAAATACAGTATTATCAATTGTGCCTGCCGATTCCAGTATACACAATTCTTTTAGTACAGATGTTGTGCCGACTGATAGCACAAAATATGATCAATAATTTGGTTAGACATTCCAGGAGAATCTTATTTTCTATTTGGAAAAGTTTCTAGAAAACAGTAAAAATTCTTCTGTAGAATATTTCTGTAAAATAATTGATAGCATTCTTCTTCTCATATGAAAATTTATCTAATATTTTGAGAAAGTTTACAAGAGGAAATATGAAATTTATTTATTTTTTCCCCGCACAGACTTTCCAAAATTTCCAAAAACTACCACACACATATACCAGGACAATATTTATATACACACACACAAATATATATATATATATATATATATATATATGCGCGCACACAAACATGAATGCATCACGATCATGAGATGCGTAAGTCATTGGGGTCGTAGGTGAATCCCATGTACTGTAGCCGCAGTATCAGTGGTGCTTTCTGGGCAAGATAGTCGGAGTTCAACTCTCCAGGCTGGTTTTGAATTCAGGGTTTTTCCTTCTCTTGCCACCCAGTCTGTCCCGTTTATTTAATCCATAGCTGGGGGAAGAAGAGACGGATTCATACCTTCCCCAAAGATATTAGCACGAAAATGAATGTAACGAACACGACTCTCTCTTTCTCTCATATTATATATATATATGTATGTAATACAGTAAAAAAAAATTCAGTATTTTTAATTTCAACATCTGTCTATATCACTGAGATGAGGTACTATGATGACTTACCTTATTCGGACTGTTGTACTCATTTTCATTACCATATTCACAATATTTCAAACATATATGTACATGCAAATACATATATATATATATATATATATATATATATATATTTATAAAAATTCACTTACACATATACATCTATCTATAACAATATAAACACATGTGCAGTATATATATTGTGTTTGCACGAAATCAATTTGAAAACACGATTAAGAGGCATCGCGAGAATGAAAGGGGGACAACTCATATCGAGTTATACTTATTATATTCCAGCCTTCTTCAGTTGATTGGAATTTCGAACCGAAGCCTTTATTTTTTTATTGGAAGAGGCATGGCTCGTGGAACTAGAACAATCTACCTCCACACTGACCGAATAATGTAAATAAGTAATCTGTAATTTGAGTAACTACTGTGTATTTGTCTTTATTTTTCAGTTTTCTCCAGGCTCCTTTTACTACCAAAAGTTCTAATATTTATTCGTTTTCATTGTGATTTTCTTGACGAAAATAAAATATGATGCTGTTGTATGATCAATTTTTTTTTTTTTTAGAGAGAAGTGTACAATTTTTTTTAGGATAGAAGCAAATAGCTGTAGTTACTTTCATTTTATCTTTTACTTAAAAAAAAAAAAAAAATATCCAAAAATCTCATTTTAAGGTGCTTTTTATATAAATGAACTGTGGCCCCGAACTTTTTATGCCCAAACACACGTACTGACTGATAGCAAAGAATAAGATCAATAATCTGGTTGGAGATTGCAGAAAAATCGTTCTTCTATCCTAATATAGAATGTTGCTCTAAAATAATAAAAATTGTTCTCCGAAATAATGAAAGCCGTTCTTTTTTTTTTTTTACATCTAATAAAAATCTTATAACTGTTTTTCTGTTATTTCAAGAAAGTTTTGAAATAAAACATGAAATTCGATTTCATATTTTCCACACAGTTTCCCTTAATTATCTTCATAAATTCCTTTCAAAATATTTTTCCCGAAATTCCACTGACTGAAAAAGAAAGAAGTTACTTACATCGAATCAATGTCAAGCCATAAATTCGTTTTTCTGGCAAAACTTACCTGCAAAAAATAAAATAGAAAAGCTTTTAAATATTAATGCTTAAATCAATAACTCTTTATGTAATGTGTTATATCACAGGAAAGAATTATAAAAACAAATCCGTCTATTCGCTTTAATAATTGGCTGAATAGTCATACGCTAAATTTGGTACAGGGTAAAAATGAAATAATAATCCTGTTAGCATTTTGCTTTTAACTGTTATATTTAACAGCACCCCACCACGAAGGATGTATGTGGCACAAGGCTGAGTTTACCGTGGGTTCTCCGAGCCCGTAGACTCGGCCAAAAAATATTCCCTTAGAAACGGCATAAACGGGTTCAGGGGCTGTCTACCTCCCCGGATGAAACTTTGCCCTTCTGCAAAGCCCCATCCGGGTTCTTCTCTGCTCAAGGCAGATAGTTTGACAGTAGTAAACAGTCTAGCACTGTTCCATTTTACTTTTAACTGTGTTTGAATTGTGCTGACTATCGGCTTTTAGCACCACCCACTGACATTACTGTTACTCCACGTTTGTTTAGTTAGACAGTTTCTACACAAACAAAATTTCTGATGACAAGGAAAAAATATTCGGATAAATATTAATTTTTGCTATTTTTTTTTCATTTGATCAGATCCCCTTATTCAATTGCCCATTGTTGTGGTAAGATCCTGTTACGCTCCTATCATGAATGGACTGATCCACTCATGATAAGCATCAGTGGATAACTGCCTCGGAAGAAAGAAGATAATACCATTGCTGTGACTTGTCTAGCTGAGTATTGAATACTTCTATCACAACTGTCGAGTTAAATGCTGTGTCTTGTCAGACCCCACATCACAACACCCATTGGAGTTCATTTCCAATGCTATGAAACGAGTTTACGAAATCCACAAGAACAAAAAACATTAGGTACCACTGGCAACAAAGCCACAAAATTTATAATCCTATCATTCAACTCTCTATCAACAAAGTCCAAGAAACATCTAGCCATCCCCGACATTGGGGTCATAACCACCACCTCCAACACGATCAGATATCTAGTTAGCGGGAAACCTAGAAGCAGCAAGACATCAGATGTTGGGATATATAATATTAAATCACTGAATGTCATAAGAGATAAATAGGTGAAACTTCCAGAAACTTAAAGGTGCTTATCTCCGAACACAACTAAGACATCTCTTGGAACAACCTACTGAATTCTCTCGTAACACATATATAAAGCACACCGTAAATTTGAAATAAAAGATAAAGAAAAGAAAATGCTTTATTACAAATATAATATTTAGAAGGAATATTAATAAATATCTTTTCATCAACAAACACATGCAATATGTTCTGAGGGCTTTACTTTTATAGGACTAAGACAAACATATACAGTAATATTACCTTATTTACATTATTCGGACTATTGTCCTCATCTTTGTCACCATATTTATTACAACGTTTCGGCCGTTGTACGCTCCGGCTTTCTTCAGGTGGTTGGAAGTTCGAACTGAACCCTTTATTTCGCTCACTGGGGCAGACTGTTGTAGTTCCACGTGCCATGTTTGATGAGGACAATAGTCCGAATAATGTAAATAATCTACATAATACCTCCTCTCAGAAATATAGACAGACATTAATATTACTGTTACGACAATCCCGACCTATTCGTGGTGAATCTTGTTTCCTGGATGTACGCCATATTGGATTGTTGCGCATTCACTCTTTCATTTGTTACGTTTGTGGACACTTAGTGGCCTTCCTTATGACTCCCAAGCGTAGTGTAACCGCTTCCGATTGCGGTACTTCAAAGAAAAAGGAAAGCCATCATCATGGACGTGAACTTAGACATTGTTAAACGTTGTGAAAACGCAAAAAAACAGCTACGAGGATTGCCCGGTTGACTTGCTTAAGACGTTCGACTGTCGCGATGTTTATTATGCTAACTTATATCATAGAAAACTGTTGCTATGTCCAAGAATATTACTTTATATTGCGTTAACATTGTTCAGAGACATTATTGTTTATTCATGGAAAATCGAGGGGACGTTCCGTCTTACATGGAAAAGCGTGTCACGACGTATCGTAAGGACGGAATTCTGTCGTGTGTGTGTGTGTGTATATATATATATATATATATATATATAGAGAGAGAGAGACATATACGACGATTTTTTTCTGTAGTTCACTGCTACTAATAAGCAAAACAATTTTTTCTGATGATGGCCATGTTGGCCGAAACTAGTCTAGGAATCAAAGTGAAATAATAAAAACGAAAGAATATTAATATACAACCCAATTTGTCAGAAAATTTTATTTTTTAATATTTTTTATTGTTCAAAACATACAAACACACACACACACACATATATATATATATATATATGCTCTATCGTGGAGCATCTTATTAAAATGCATATGTGTCGTTAATTTTAGCATTGATTCGTTTACCATCTTGATTCGTGCTCTATATTGCAGATGAAGATGTTAGAAACAATTTACGTTCGGTCCAGACTGCCCTCCATCCATCTGTAAACAGAAGGAATGTCTGTTAGGACTTAACGTAATTTCAATTTAAACTGTATTCCGCCTTCATTACAATTACATATCGTTTTTATGTTTTATTTTCTTACAATATATAAACCCTCAATCCAGCTCTGTTGAGTGAGGGCGAAATCGGCCGGCTGTTTTATTTTTCGCTTTCATTTTAAATCATGAGAAGACTAACCTTTTTTTATTACTACAACAAAATTCTGTACCCCGCAGAAAATTATGAAATATAGGTGTGTGTGTGTGTGTCAATAGATTGGTTATTTTAAATAGTTTTATCAGAATATTTTTAAATAGTTAAAAGTACGAAGTGAAGAAATAATTAAAAATATCAACAATAATTGTCAGTGTTAATAAATTCTACTAAGATTTAATGGCAGACAATACAGTCGTCTGTGTAGTACACCGATTTGTTAAAAAATATACTTTTTACATTTTTTATGTTTGGCATTTAGTTATCATGTACAATAAATTTTTCGGGGAAATCGTAAAATTTTTTAAACGTTGTGACATTAATTAGACATCACAGTTCTTCCTCAATGTACAGAATTCAAACATGGCTGTTGTAAATTATCAAGCCTTGATGAAAATAGTGATTTTTAATATTGAAGATCAATAGTCTCCAACATGTCAAATAAATAAAAATAAACAAAAATTAAATAACTTTATTATGTTTGTATTTTCTACTAGTTTTGTTTCGGATGGAATCTAGTAGGTTTGTGTGAGTGTTTACACAGACACTTGCAAAATCAAAACTACAAGCGAACATTATTTACGAGGTCAAATGCCTCTTAAGGAACTGGGTTCCTGATCAAACCGAACACATAAATAATTACATCGGCCACACTACTACATGCCTATCAAGACGATTTACGTTACACCTATCTGACCAGAGCCCTATTAAAAACACCCATTTAAATACACACACAAACTCCATTCGAAACATACTAGTAGAAAATACGAACATAATAACCTCATCTACATGTAAAAAAAATATTTA
>CAHIKZ030000113.1:1395000-1410000 GCA_903632075.3 Acanthosepion pharaonis
TGCCACATTTTCTACACTTGATTGGCAGAAGGGCTGCTGAAATCAGAAATAGGAATAGAATCCACTGCAACAACAGCTATGGTAAAAAAGTGGGGAAAAAAAACAAAAAAACAAAAACAAAGCTGCTACTGAACCCATGGTGTGCGAAAACACTCATTTATAGAAGGGTCCCTCTTACTAACCCGCTGACCAAACATTGCAGAGTATGGTAAAGCCATGAAGTCACTGACATCTGTGAAAAAGGACATGTAGGCTGGTGGGTGGGGGGTCTTCGCTCTGGGTGGGAAGTTATGTTTAGTGAGGATATATTTTGGGGTACTTTATTTACATTGATATATTTATATCTGGTGACCCGGTTAGTAAAATAAAAAAAGTTGATATCACTGTGTTAATGGGGGTTCGTTTTTTAGGCAAATTGACACTGGTAAAATCTAGCAAAATATAAAAATTTGCACGAGAAAAGGATTTAAAAATGGCTGCTTGGCCAGTACCCTTATTAAAGTCAGATCCTTTATGGTCAACTCAGTCTCAGATTGTTACCAATAAGGAAAGCAGAAAATTTCGCATTTGTATAGATTTGGCATTTCCACATCTTTGGTTTTAACTACAGGTCATGCAAAAATGGTTAATTGTTGAGCACTCTGCAAATTAATCTTGAACACCCATTTAATCTAAACATCAAAGATATAAGTAATGGCTGCCCATTCTGTATTCGTGTATGCCTGTCTACTAGAGCGACATTTCAGCATTTATTTTAACCCTTCCCATCCCATTAGTGAGTATGCTTCTTGATTCTGTCAATCGTCAGAATACAGCGGACACTCTTATTATTTTGAGGGTGAGACGGGGCCTACAAACATTTGTTTACTTTTAGTTTTATCTTTGTTTTACATTTTTTGGGGGTTGTTTTCTGGGTCCATTCCCCCACCCCATCATTTCATGCATCATTAAATTTTTATTATGTACTTTATGGAATATGTAATTTTTATGTCATGGGGTGTTGTTTTTAGGTTCCCTGCGAATATGCGGTATTTTGGTGTATGTGGGACTGAGAGGTGATGGATAAGTTCTTGTGGTGAATAAATTGTAATGAATGAATGGGTCGCGAGTCGGATTGACTAGGACTAGGATAGCTAAGGAAGACACCCCCTATATCTCCCCACCGGCCATATGCCACAATTTTATGTATAAATCAGAGATAAATATCGTATCTACTAGGGCGGATATCCAATCCCTATTGCAGACGCCTGCTCAAGCACATTTGCTCTTGCTCAACACCCCCAGAGTCCACCTGCTTATACTGCTACTATTCTGAACGGACCCAAGTTCCAGTTTCTGGGAGAGAGTGCATTATTTGATGTGAACAAAGCCAGTTCGCCCAAACCCTTGGTCACAATGAAAGACACAACTATTGACGGACCACAAATATTTCCATCTACCCAGTTTTCACTCAACCCGTGGTATGGTTTTCAGGTACTTTCCAAAGTATCCACACGCAGGAGTCACTTCCTCAGACCGATAAAATCAAGAAGTCACCTTCCGAATAATTCATGATTCGAACCCGAATCTCATTGGAAAGCGAAAGCCCTAACCACTAGACCACACAAGCCATTATTTTGAATTATACCGTGAGGTTTTATATTTTTTATTGCTTGACAGGATTCGTTTTTTACGGATTATCAACCCTTTAGTTAAAGCCATAAAATATTTTTAGATTGTAAGATTTTTTAGAGATGATGATTTAGTGATACACGTTTTACTAGTTAACCCATAGAAGGAGTACAAGGGGGGGGTCATACTTTTCCCAAGGATATTTGCGCGTAAGGGAATATAACAAACCCTACTAAAACTTGAACTCGGCTCTCCGATTAACAATGCCGAGCCATTATCCATTACATCACGCTGAAAACCAAGCTTACATCACCTGGTATTCCCATCTAGGGACTGACCATTTGCTTAACATCGGTAATCGTACGAGAGCCGATGTTTCAACACTATATGGCCGTAAGCTTTTTATATTTGTTGGTTTCTGGCGAGAAAAAAAAACTGTCTAGCATAACACAATAAACCAACTTTCCTAGTAGCAGTCCTGGCAATTGATTCAATATGACCTTCCTATTTCATGTCAGTGGTTTCCTGTTGCCTCCTTCACGGTTTTGAATTTAGAGTTATTCTTCTCTTAGAGTAGCTTTCATTCAAGACGACAGATCTCTGTCTACGTTGCTGTTTAACCCATAGCAAATAATGACAGTCCAAATTCATTTTATTCATTATCTGTGCGTTGCCGTGATTTTTGGCAAAGACAGTAGTTTCCGGTTTGCTTGTCCATGGCTTTGAATTTAGAGTTGTCCTACATACTGAAAGTATCAATTTTCTTTGAAATTTCTGTTAGAATTCGGTAGTTTCGAATTTTAAATTTCGTATTGAAATTCTTTAATAGAAGTTAGTTGACTGATAATGTTTTAAAACAATAAAAACAAATTTAATATTGGTGAGGAACTTGCGAATTTTTGGACCACGAGAAGAAAAAAAAGAGAATGCAAGCTTAAAGCAATTATGTTGAAGTTGACACCTAAATAGTTTCAGGGTATTTAAAAAAAGGGATTAAATCTGGCATGAGAATAAAGAATATTTGGACGAAACATTTTAAAAAATGTTTAAAATATTTCAGAAAAATAATGATATTTTTTTCAATTTTAAACTGAAATGATTTGGTTAAAAATATTGTTAAAAAAAATGTAAAAATTTCATGTTTTATATATATTTTTTTTTTTGTATTAGATTTTAATATTTTTTTAAAACTAGACTGTGAACGCAGAATCAAAAATCATAATTTCATTTCTTTTTGACATGAAAAAATAATTTACTTCATTTGTCATAAAAAAATAATGAAGTGACATTTGAAAAAACAAAGTCGTTTTTATAGAAAAAAATTGTGCAAAATTTTTTACATTCCGTTTTCTTCTTCCCATTCTTCAAAAGTGGTTACGTTTTTCTTTAAAAAAAAAAAATCAATCTCGCAATCCGTATTTTTAGATGATTTTTATTCCTTTCCCATGTCCCCAGCAATTTAAGTCCCCAAAATGAAGAGTTAATTTAGCTAGGGATATTACAGTTGTCCCGCGTTATTGATAAGAAAAGACATTCTAGTCAGAGTACATCCTCTTTGAAAGTGATTTAGAAAATGAGGAACAGAAGAATTAATAGGATTAAAAGTGAGTTCAGGATGAATGCCTTAATCAGAAAAAATACTTCTAGCTTCTGTCCAACTGACAGATGTTTGCAAGGAAGGAGATTGAGGAAATATTTTAAAAAAAAAGAGAGAGAGGAAATGGCTAACAACAACATGCCATCTTGAAGGAAGGCAGAAGATATTTAATATTTTCACTCGACGCTTTTCATTTTAATAATGAATCACAAACATTGCCTATTGATTTATTCGGAATAATTTCCTGGCCTTTGTTTTCTTTTTTTGAAACCAGGTTTCAGCCGTCGTAACCTTCGGCTTTCAAAGTCTGCTCAGATAAGGATTCGATATTCAAAAAAGCTCACGGACAAAGGCCGGACGTAACATCAACCGAAATGTGATAAAATATATGGAGGCTATCCCACTTAGCTTTGCCAAAACGCATGGCTAAAGGGCGCTCTTTAAACCTATGATAAAGGGAAACATATTCTCTGTTTTTAAGCCCTTTTTAACTCCTGCTTCCAGATGTAGTCGACCTCGATAAAGAACGCTGCCGATGGGGCGTGTTTACTTCTTTGGTTCTCTGTTAACTCTTGAACACTCTCACACACGCATATACACACGTGTCTATTACACCCACGCAAGCACAAACATTCACTTCTTGTAGATATTTATAATATTTTCTTTCATTACAAGAGTGCACACATGGAATTCCTTTCCTCAATAACACGTATTATCTTGTTTTGTATTCATTGTATCTTGCTATACACATAAATTCGAATGAATGAATGCTTCTCAATCTTTTTCGAAAAAAAAAAAAAAAATCGGTTTGGTTTGCTTTACGGCATATCAAACACAATGGTTTATTTAATACCAAGTTTTTATTGGTGGTATTTTTTCAAAAAATGTTTTGCTCGTAATATTTTTTCCTTCATAATGTATCGCTGGTAATATTTTTTTCGAAAAATGTATAGCTGGTAACTTTTTTTTTTTTTCAAACATGTATAGTTTGTTTTATGACATTTCAACCTCAATGGATTATTTAATGCTGGCAAGATTTTATTGCTGGTAATATTTTAAAATTCTCAAAAACGTATTGCTGTTATTTTTCTTTTGAAATGTAGAACCGATTTTTTTTTTTTCAAAAATGTATTGTTGGTAATAATTTTTCTTTAAAAAGTTATTGCCGCTAATAACATTTTACAAAGTACTTCTGGTATTAAAACCTATTCCTACACTTTCATAGTGTTTTAGCCCCAGTTTGGGGGTTAACTACTTGCCCATAGCTGGGAGCCTAAGGACGTAGTTTATCGTCTTACCCAGGATGCGGATGTAGTTTATCGTTAATACCCAGGACGGAAATCGGTTTTGTACATTAATGTTTTTTATTAACTTTAAATGAATATGACTAATTTCGACATTAGGCTTGGTTTGTTTTATTTAACTCAATAGGTTATTTAATTAGGATTTTTAGGATAGGTTCGCATGAATAGAATATATATTCTCTTCTTTTTTCTTTTTCCTCATTTTTTTGGCGGGGGAGACAATGATTTAGTGATACAAGACTTAAGAATTAACCCCTCGCTGGAGAGAGCAATGGTGGATCCATATCTTTACCATTTGCGCGTAAATGAATATAACGAACGCAACTCGACTCTCCGATTAACAATTCCGAGCCATTACCCATTACAACATCCGCATACCCAGTACCTGGTCACCCACCTAGCTACTGACGAGACTCAACGTTGCTTAATTTCGGTGATCGTATGGGCGTTTCAACATCGCCGTGAGCCGGATGTAAGAGGAAGTGTAGACTAAGAAGGATAGATAGCGATTGACTCCTTTACTTGTTGGGATTAAAGTTGTAGTGTTCAGAGAAATATTCACGCTTCCAAACAAAAAGAGGAGGATGTTTTTGGATGGTGTAGACACGAGATTTCCTTTAAAATTCATACTTCATTTTCGTAGGACGTATTTAATAATATCTTTAACCTTATAACCTAATGATACAGACAAACGTCTTGAGAATTTTTCTTAAAAAATATAATCAGACGAATTAGTTTTGTGTCTCTGAAGCAAAGAAAAACATCAATATTTTATGTAATATGAAATATTTAAATTAAAAACAATTTAGTAAACATTTTCAGTTATGTCATTTCGTTTTTTTTTTTTGTATACTTGAATTCGCTTCGCATTTTTCGCCATTGTTTCGTACGGAAGCCGAACTCTTTTGTTTTCTAGTCTCAATTGGACAAACAAAAACGAAAAGCGAACAAATCCGTCCTTTTTGTTTCCACATTTAAAAGCATTCAACAATGTTAACCGAATTAAGGCAGGCATCCAGAAGACAAAATGAAACAAAGAGGTCACATCTCGCAACACAAGAGGAAGCGGCTTTAATGGATGCTACAATAGAACATCCGGCTCTTTAGCGAAGAAGTCGAGTCAAGTGGGAAGGAACAGCACTTTCATTTCCACTACTGAAAATTGTTTTCAAACTTAAAACCAGATTCACTCATTTCCAGGGAAGACACCTACTCGATTTACTATCTGGATCAGTTGGTTTTCCAGACATCAATAGGTTACATTTGGTTGGAGAACACACTTATTTTCAATATAATCTATATTATAAAAACAAAGAGGATATTCTCTGTCCGTTACACACTGACTGCAACCCAACGAGAATGCAAATTACGACTTCAAGTTTTAAGAAAGCTTCCTTTTTCTGAAAAAAAATGTTGGAAAGACTAACTTCTATGAATATTTTGCCATTTTTGAAAAGTTCTAATAATCGGAAAAAAAGAAAAGAAAAGCGAATATGGACGATGCAGTAGAACCTTCCATTTAAAGATCTGAATTTTTTATGGTTTTGTTTTGCACACGTTTACACTGTGAAAAAAATTATTTTATGCATTTTGTCCCTCGAAAAGACTTCCTCAGACAAATAATGCTTTATCGATTAGGATATATATATATAACTATGAACCTAAAGAGCCAGGTAAACCTACCTAGGTTTCACCTACGCGGATCGTCAGGGTGGACTGGCCAGGTTTACCTGACTCTTTAGCTTCATAGTTAGATTTGCTTTACTTATTGCATTGAGCACTTAATTAATTTTGCTTTACTCGTTTGGGTGTATTTTTTTCTTTGGACTGAGCTTGGATTCTGGACGATTGTTTTCGCCTCAATTACATGTTCTTAGTTCTTTCTTTTATATCCCTTATTTTTCCTTGAGTATTGGTTTGTTCATTTACAAACCAAAATACCTAAGGTTTTTCCAGACGAGTATAACTATATATATATATATATATATGGGCATCAATCCTTCTTTTAAACAAGTTTCATGAAAGATAACACTCAAGGTACTGTGATTAAGTTTTTTATTTTTTATTTTTCTTGTGCTCGTCTACGCGATTTCTTTACTGTATCTAAAGTGTGTAAAAATTGTCCAAATGTTCTATATATTCAAGCGCTTTCGGCTATTCCCTTAGCCATTATCTAGGATGATTTTTATTTTCTATTTTTAACGATGTATTTTTTTTATCTATGTATAGTGAGTTATAGCAATTTTTTTTATTTTCTAAACACGTACAGCACATTGTGGCAGTGTTCATAATTTATATTATTGAGTATTGGCTTTTTTTTTTTTTTTTTTCGAACTTGCTAAACATTTTTTGCTTTACCATTTTATCATTCAGTTGTTCAATAGATAGTGCCCAGCTCTTAACGTCTTTTGGTTGATGTTCCGAAAGCAGGGGGGGGGGCAAAGTTTGGTTTGATTTTTTATGAAGCGAAACATTTGCTGTCATCAAAAGGCCAAAACATCGAACCGAAAAACAACTCGAACCCCGCTTAAGGACTAAACACTAAGCAAACCCCCCGAGCCTAAAACGCTCTAAAGTACAATAATAAGATAATAAAATTCTTTTACTGTTTCTTTAATTAGAACTCTCATATTGCATGACGAGGTATATTTCCCCAAAGGCACCGGCTTCTATGAATTTGCACAAAAACAGAAAAAGAGAAATCAACAGTCGTTCTGATTCCAGACATCGTCCTACTTTTTTTTTTTTTTTTTTCGTTCTGGGAGTGCAGTCGTTAATAAATACAAAATGATCAAAGTAAAGAAGCCCGCCACGAGGCACGAAAGGCACTCAACAGGGACAGGATATACACACTCCAGGGACGGGACATGTATATAAATACACACCCATGGGATTACCTTACCATTGCACTCAAGGTGAAGGATTTAGTTATCGGTAAGCCTCTGAAAGGGGGAGAATAAATGAGTGAAGAAGAAAAACAAAGAAAACTAAGGACGTTAAGAGAATCTTTACAAATCGGTGCTAAATACATTTTTCTATGGCTCAGAATGTTTATTTTAAATGTAAATCTAATAATTATGCCGACCATATTGCCTCAGTGTAGAGGATACCATGACAACAGTGTTCGAACTCAGTTAAGTATAAGGTCATCCGCTGAGTATAAAATGCGTTTCGCCGTGGAAAACACTTAGCCTAATAAACAGATTTCAATCCTCCTTAGCCTAGTAGAGTTTAGCGAGTTCGATCCTCACCAGGTGCACTCAGATTTATGTCAAATTATCGCAACTAGAAATCACCCAGAATGCTACGCTGTACAGAAAAATATATTAAAGCCTCGTGACTACTACTACTACTATTATTATTATGATTATGATGATGAATAGAAAAAATTTATTAAAATCGACAGAATCATTTAATAAGGAACAAATAGGAAAACGTTTATAAATTTGACATGTTTCGCTATCTTATACATGTAGCTTCAATCAGAATTTAGAGAAAGTAAGGTGGGGGCGGTGGGGAATGTCTCGGCATTTCAAATTATATATTGTTCTCATTTTTAAATTCTTAGATGAAGCATCACAAAAAGTAATTAAAAAAAAACGGCAGCATTGTTAAACTTGAATCATTGCGAACGGTAATCTCCGTAGCCTAATCAGTAGAACAGCTGCTTTCGAGATAAGGAAAAAATATACGAGTTTGAATCCTGCATAAGGTTATTCTTCATTTCCGATCTGTGCTACTTATTAACGATCGTAGAATGACGACCTGGGATTTGCGATAAAAAGTAATTGATACTAAGAGAGAAATAAACATTAAACAAATAATTATGAATAATCGACAACTACATCAATGCTCCATTCTAATGGCCTTGTGTCGTACTAAACTTAGTAATGGAATCTACTGGGTGGCGGCAATTAGTCACCGGTTCCAGTGTTATGTTTTTTGAATACAATACATTTTTGAATACAAATTTTAAAGGCAGGTACGTTATCTCCACTTGAGAGATTGTGTTGCGCCAATCTCCCCCTGTCTTTTCCTTATTGGTTCCTACAGGGTGCGATAGGTAAATCGTCACCATTTTATTTTTTTTTAATTTTGCGCATGCGTGTTGTTTTTTTTTATTTATTTTGTCGACTGTACAGCATAGTAGGGTCAGTTGGGCACCGTCTATGAGAAAAAGAGCCCCATAATGTACGTCACTCCGCCATAAATGTGGAAAACGCATTCTATACTGCTTGACATTCACACTGGAAGCTCCAAATACGAACATTTCAGAATCACTGGGTGACAGTGCAGAGGATTCGGAAAGAGGTGAATGTATCTAATGGGGATTACGAAGGTACGACAGTTCGGAAAACTCATTCTGTTCGTTCTGATAAGAAAAGAACTCCTGAATTTGTTGTCGAGAGGCTCAGACTCAACACGGAGTACTACATCAAGTGACTTGAGAATGTAGTGCTGCCCTGGGTCAAGATTGTGACCGCTAGGAGACAATATGTCTGGCAATAGGACTCTGCACCATGCCACACAAACAGGAGAACCCAGTCATGGCTCTCAGACAGCCCTTTTATCTAGCCAATCTCCCCAGACTGCAACCCCCCTTGATTATTATGCGCGGGGTGCTGTTGAGTGAGAGACCAACAAAACGTAACACCAAAGATGAACTGAAAGCTAGTATTATGGCAGTATTCACCAACTTAAGCAAGACGACAGACAAGCAGAGATGCTGGAGATTCTGAAGTCGTCTGGCAACCGTGGGTGAAGCCAATGGCGATTTTATTGAATGAATTTATTCTTTATTTTTTTCAAGATATTTTTTGTGTAATCTTGGTAAATAAAGTAGTTTTTACAGTGGAGGCTTGTGTTTCAATAAGTCGGTCCTAAAAAGGGTCCGACGTACAAAACTTTAGGAACTTGCAATAATAGTTAATGACGCAGCAATCTAGTTGTGATGGTTGATACTTCAATGTCCGACATCGACTGACACTATTCAGTCTCCACCCCCCAACCCCCCGGGGCAACATGTGACACAAGGTCGGTTGTTTATTGTGGGTTTACCCAAGCCCGTGGGCTCGGCCCCAAAATATGCCCGTTTGAACCCGTATAAACGGGTTCAGGGCCGGTTTTACCTCCCCGAAGGAGACTCCGCCCTTCGGGTTCCTCTCCGTCCGTAGACAGAGAGGTGAACCGAACAGTCGCTCAGAAAGTCCGACATCGACTGACGATATTCGGTCACCCCCCCCCCCACGAGGGTGTCATGTGGCACAAGGCCTTTTTAACGTGGGCATTCCCGAGCCATTAGGCTCGGCCAAAAAATAGCCCATAAACGGGTTCAGGGCCGGTTTAACCTCCCCAAAGGAGACTCCGCCCTTCGGCGTAGCCTCCTTCGGGTTCCTCCCCGCACGAAGACAGAGAGGTCAACCGTTCAGCCGGTCGTCCGACATCGACTGACTCGCTCAACTCGCGACCGCTACTACTACTTATGTGTGGGAGAGTCTATTACAATAGAATAGGTAATGTTCTGGTATAACAGTAAATATATCTGTTAAAATGAGATGTCAGTGCTATTTTCGTTCTTGCGTAATTTCAACAAGTCATCCATCGCACCCTGTAGATTATATGCGATTGTCAATACCTTCTTCGGTATTCTTCATGATTTGAAATCCAGAGATTTCCTTCTATTATACTAACAGCCATCCAAGGTTAGAGATCTCAGTCTTCCTTGCTATTTCATTTTCGAAGTTGATAACCGTTAGGCTACTGTCACATTCAACATTTAATTTGCAAAACGTTCTATTATACACGAAAAGTATGACGATGCCATAGTTTAGACAGCTTATCATAAAAGATTTTTATCTGTCATACAACAAAGTTTATCAGAGATAAGGTACCACAGTTATTGCGGAAAGTAAGGTTTAAACTGGCTGTTCGGCTTCTTTCAACATTTGCGATAAAAGATTTAAAATTTTCTTTCCATCGTTAAATCGAGCTCTGGTTCTGTAAAGATTATCTTTTTTAATGTAGGTTAAAAATGTCAGATCATGATACGATTTACAACAATCCTTTAGACGCAGAATTCAAATAATATACTATTGCAATATTTTTCCAGTATTTCTTAATATTTTATTATTTACACTATTTACATCGTTCGGGCTGATGTCCTCATCTTTATTGACATATATAGTTGTCTCCTCGGGACCGGATTAAGCTTGTAGCAGACGTTATAAAGTGAGCTTAAATTTAAAGAAAAAAATGTACATTAATTAATGTACGTTTTCTGCGACTTTTCTTTAAATACTTTTATGGTAATTGTTTTGATCAGATTTCCTCATATGCACATCGATTTTACGAATTTAAGCGCAGTACTAGATTGGCAGCAAGGTCTCATCATCTTACAGCTGAAATGGCTAGACATAACCGTATGTTTTATACTAACAGTTTCTTCTTTTACATTTATTTCCTGTGGAACTCCCTTCCGACTTCTTGCTTCCCAGTCAACTTTGATCTTCTAAGATATCAATGCAATATCAATCGTTATCTTCTGTCTTCTTAATTCCTGTTATTTTATTGTTCTCTCTCCCCATAATAATGTTTTACTTTTTCTCATATTCTTTCACATTCAAAAGCCCCTTGCGTCTTAATGGCTTTATTGCCTTGCTTGGGGTGAAATAGTACAAAAAAAAAACAACAAAAAACAAACAAACAAACAAACAAACAACAGAAATATTAAAATGGATATTAAATCGTAAATAAATTTATGAGTCTAATGACAACTTATAAAAAAAATAAATATTTACCCTCTATGCAATAATAACAAACAGAAAAATACAAGGCAAATGATTGTAACAGGATATTTAAGTAGGTTTAATGGCGTCAGTTATAAGGTTACCTAGAATGATGAATAATTAAAAGAGGCAGTTCTTTCGATATGTCAATCTTAACATTTCAAGATGGCGATTGCACCAAACAGTTGCAACGTATTTGATGTGGGATTTCGAAAACGCATTTGCTAGTTTTGATATCAGATTAACCCGTTACCAATATTCCTAACATTAATTTCAGGCGGTGCTCTTAAAAGGGCTATTCTTCAGAAAAAGAAAAATACACGTGAACATTAAATCCTAAATTATTTTACTTAAATAGCGACAGACCTTATGAAACAGGCAAATACATAATGTCTATCCATAAACACAGAAAACTATGGGCTGATGATTCTAATGAGATATTTGTATGTTTAAAGTCCTCGATATAAGGTTACTTGAAAATGTAAATAATTAACTAGTCACCTACCCAGACGCGTCAACATTGCCTGATAGTATGATATCAATTACACTAGACAAATTGAAATTATTTAATGCAAGGCCCTTGAAAATGCGTTTACTATCGGACCACCTTAACCCGGCACCCCTTGCATCATACCACTGCCGGGGCACCGAACATGCCGGATGACAGAAAATCACACCTAAAAAAAAACCGTATGTAAACAGTCTTGACACCTCATTCCATATATATCGCCGAGTTATCAAAGTCAGGGCATAGCTTAAAACAGGAATTAAAACGATTATTACTGTTTCCATACAAGGTTTTTTTATTGTTTAATACAACACAGAGACAAAGAAAAGCCTAAAACTATATATATATATATATAAATATAAAAGGCTCAAACACTAATATTCCATGGTTATAATTTATTACATTGGAATCGTTATCACGATCCAAATCATCATACCTACAAATTCAAAAAAGAAAATATAACTCCGAGTATAAAAATAAAATTTTAGTGAGAGTGTGTGTGTGGGAGTGGGAAATGAGTATGAGAGGGAAATTAAATATTAATGTTTGAGCCTTTTATATTATATTCTTAATCTGTCCTGGACGATGAGTTCTACCTAGATTCTTGGGAATATATATATATATATATATATATATATATATTTGTGATGTCAACAAACACTCGTTTGACATTTTTTTTGATGCCAACGAATACTCATTGTCACTTTCGTAAATGCTCGTTGTAGTAGAGACATTGTAATCGAGGATACAACTATAGTACGTCGTTGAACAATGCTGGTGCCAGACGCCTTCGAATAATACTCATATTAATAGTACTTACTCGATAATACTCGCTCGACAAGTAACCACCATATTGATCCGATTAGTGAATAGTATAGAGAATAACGGTACAGAGTGGAAATAATGATCCGAATAGTAATAGAGGATAGACTAGAAATAGAGATCAATTAGACACAAACTACCTCCCATATATGCATTTCCTCTATGGTCACGTGGTCTACTTAATTCAATAATGGGATCGCCTCTGTTTGCTCTCGAAAAGTAACCGGCGTATAGTGATCTGAATAGTAATAGAGATCACCGGCGATCTATGTTCAAATTCAAGTGTCGGCAGCGACACTTTGTTCCTTTATAAAACTTATTATTTTAGATGAGTAAATATGCAACTGTATATAAGAAATGAGCAAGACCGTATCACGAAAACGCTTTGCTGTTGTGGAAATTTGTAAATAAACGTGTGGTACTGTCCTTGTAGCCGTTTAATGAACGGCTGATTCGAAATATTGTCGGACCACAGGAGTTGCCGGTCTACGGAGTGCCAGATTAACAATGTCAGATTCGGCATTAATTTTTGCTAACATTGCTGCTAGGTCCGGCATTAATTTTTCTAACATTGTCCTCAAAGGTGGTTGGGGACATTTATGCTTAGAACTATTGGCAGATATCGTCAGATAAAAAATGCTCCAATTTAAATACAAATGTTTCTTTTTCTAAGAATATTTTCCTTTTTGAATTTTTCTTTTACTTCTAAAAATATTAGAGCATCAGAGAAATTAAGTGTTCAATTATCTTTTTTTTTTCTTTTTACACTCGTTTCTTCCATATTCGATTTTGTCTATTACAATGCTAGCTTGATACTTTTAGCGAACCTTGATAGTTCAACGGTTGTAGAATATAACGACCTCCCATGGGGATAAAAAGAACAAGAGAAAAAGAACCCCCGAATCAAATTTAATGAAGATGATATCTCAGAAATCCATACTTGTTTAATTTCTTTCAATATGATAGAATTTTCAGGTAAATAAAACAAAATACAGATTCTTATATAAACATCGAGTTATTTTTAACATTGGTGTAACAGGTTTTTATTTTAAGTTTAAGATAAATAAAAACAAAGTAAACATTCACTTTCTGCCATAAAAATCAGGCTTTGTAAATAGTATTACATATATATCATCATCATCGACAAGGCGTTGATATAATGTCTGCCAAAATGATTCATGTTACTTTGGTATTCCGTTGTTTCGCTGACAGCAAGATCATTAAGAAAATATATTCAGTTTAAATACCGAAAGAGTCATATAAAAAAAAATAACTTTAAAATATCTACTCATACCCTATTCCAGTAACCCAGGGGTTGTTGCCAGACTGAAAGATAAATTAATCCTGGAAACAAATTACGAGTTCAGTTTTATTCAAATTGTCTTTTTCTGTTTTTGTTCACACTTTACAATACCCGGGAGCCACTAGAGTTGGGGAGTTACAGAGTAAAAGCATAGTTTATGCAGATATTTGGGAAAGATAACATTTAACCCTAGACTCGGTGATCGGGGAAGCATCTTCCCGGGAATTTGTTTCACAACAGAGCAGCGAAGGAAGAAGCTGTCCGATTGGAATAACTAAAATAAAATAAAGTAAAAAATAACTAAAATAAAATAAAGTAAAAAATAACTAAAATAAAAGAAAATAAAAGAAAAAATAGCTAAAATAAAGTAAAAGAAAAAATAAAAGAAAATAAAGTAAAAGAAAAAATAAAAATAAAATAAAATAAAATAAAAATAAAAAATAAAAAATAAAATAAAATAAAATTAAATAAATAAATGAAAAAAAATATAAATATTATCGGATAAGTTCATAAAGCCTTTTTTCCTTGTTTTTAACTTTATGATTTTATTGCTCATCCACGGTAGGGGTTGTCCAGACAGTGTGAGAGAGGAACGTATTATTTGAATGTTTTATTTCAAAGAAACTGCGACATGATCATCATCAAAGGAGGAATACTAGTATTTAGAAAGAAGGAAACTATGTTGAGGGCCAGATTTGGAATCCCAAGAGATTTTATATGTTTTCTATGCTTCTACGGTTAAATCTGCAGTAATTAAAGAAGACGCGACATTACGTTGTGACAAGCTGCCGTTCAATGGAAAGATAATATCTAAAATTTTATAGAAAAAAATGTTTTATATTTATTGATTAATCCGAAGGATCTTTTCGGGTAACCGATACTTTAAAAGAAAAAAAAAATCACTTTCACAAGACGTATTAAAAAAAAAAAATCGCTTTTTGGATGAAAATTGGAAAGTTGTTTAGGCTAACAAAAAAATAGTGTACAGTTCTCATGGCAGTCTCTGCCAACGTAAATTTAAAAAATAAAATAAGAACAAACGTTTGCTGAGAGTGAGAGAGGGGGGCACT
>CAHIKZ030000113.1:1412500-1422500 GCA_903632075.3 Acanthosepion pharaonis
CAATAACATTTAGGGTTTGTACTATACATGAAATCGGTTTATACAGCAGTATATACGGTAAATGGAAAGACATTGTTATTCTCAAAAATTTGATGATATTCACTCACAAAAAAACGAAATGAAAATTATCCATACAATCCAAAATGTGTTTCGGATTTAAATAAGGCTCAAAGGGTTGATAAGTCATAAAAAAAGAAATCAAATTAACCGATCAATCAACCCTTCGTATTCCATTGGTAAGGAGGAGTTTCCATTCGGGCAGCGTCTTAAGAAAGAATCGCTGTTTTGTGAAAGACTCCCGTAAGGATTCTTCTCCGATCACTACAATCCTAAGCTTTTTAGGTCTACGGTTAACCGTTATATTTCCAACATATTGCGATAAACTGCACTTCTTATCTCTTCGTCTGATGTGCATTAGTGATCATCTACTTTGAGTGACTCTTGGGCCTTGTACTGGGTGAAAATATAGTATGAAAAAGAAAAAAAAACAAGTTCGATTCAAACTGGTGAGTCAAATATAAAATAGCTTATTACTTTGTTCACTCATGTCTGATACAGAAATGTTCAAATAGTCACCTGAATCATAAGTTTTCTATTGCAAATATGGGCTTAGTTTTGTGAAAGGAAGTCTTGATTTCTGTGATATATTGGCTTTAAGGATAAACAAGAAATAAGTTCTTGGGAACATTTTTTCTTTTCGGCATAACAAAGGCAATATTGTTAGATTTTTTAAATGATTTTTTTTTCTCTCTTTGAAAAGTGGCAGATAAGAAAATATTGTTTTCTTCTCCCATTTTTATTTGTCTACTTTGTAGCTTGTTTGCTTGTGACCACCTACATACAAATGAGAGATTGAATTTGTAACAATACCATTTTTACCCCCCCCCCTCCACTAATCGTGTCTCATACGTTATTGTTTTGTTCGAGAATTCTTAAAAATGGAAGAAACTTTGTTCAATTAAACTTGAATCAGAAGGAGGAAAAAACAAACAATCGTATTATCGCGAAGAAAGAAAACGACGTCATTCTTTAAAATGGAAGTCTTAACGCTTCCTCTTTTTGTCGAAAATGTTAAAAGCTTGTTATAAATAAAGAAAATGGCGCCCAAAAAACAAACAAACCAGATATGAAGAATATAAAAAAGAATTAAATAAAAACACGATAACAATTTAAAATCCCCTTCGCAAACAAGAATGTTGAAAAGTGATAGGATTAACTTCAAATACAATTTTAAACACCAGCAAGTTTTCTTAGAAAAAAGAAAAAAAAAACGTTTTTGACTACTTGTTCTTAACGTGATGTAGACTGATTTTAATACTAAGACAAAAATGAAAACCAAAAATTAAAACACTTTTTGTAAGACAAATTATATTTTCAATAAATATTTATGTAGGTTTTAGAACATTTATTCCCTACATTAGGTAAAGATTCACTTTAATTGATTTTATTTTTAATTTAAATGCAGAAGTAGAATATAGATTTCTAACGAGCAAAAATCAAAATGTTTAAAAACAAAAAAAAAAAAAAAGGAGAAAAGGTGGGATTTGTGTAACGTACGTCTGTTAAAATGTTTAATGATTCCAAAATACACAGACAAAACAAAGAAAAAGAATGCTGAACTTCTTGATGTCATATAAACCCTCTTCTATGACATTGAATGCTGGACAATTACCTCAAAGACAAAGAGTAGACTGGAGGCACCAGAGATTAATTTCTTTTTAATATAGGATTTAACCCAAGCAAGGCAGTAAAGCCACTAAGACACAGGAGGTTACTGGGTGTGAAAGCATTAGGAAGCGGAAACATTACTAAGGATTGAGAACGATTACCAAGAAAAACAGTAAACAGCAATTGACATCGCATTTAAGTTTTTGAAGATCAAAGTTAGCTGGTTGGTTGGGTTTTATGGAATATCAACAACTGTAGGTCATTTAATGCCAAATTTAGTTATATATATATATATATATATATATATATATATATATATATATATATATATATATATATATATAGTACTAGTAAACATATAGCTGGCAACATTATTTTTTGGGCGTAGTTTATTGCCATACCCAGGACGCGGATGTAGTTTATCGCCATACCCAGGACGCGGATATATGATGGGGAAAAACTGGCAGTTCATTATTTGCCCATAGCTGGGACCCTAACAGGTGCTACTACCCAGGGTCAGGGTGGACCTGAGAATACCAGCAATTAAGAGTCGGTTCCACGCTTCCTCAAAACCTCCCGATCAGAGGCCTTGCCGGTGGATGTAGTTTATCATCTTACCCAGGACGACAAATTTACCTGGAAAAAAATGAATCCGGAAGAGTATTCCACGAGCAAGAAATGCGAGAAAAGAAACTGTTAGCATAGAACTTACTGTTACATTTAACCAATTCAATTGTAAATTGATTAGACGTTGTTGCCAATATAGTACTGCGCTTAAATTCGTAGGTGCCATAGCGAAGAGCTCATCTGAATAATTACCATGAAAGAATTCATAGAAAAGGCACAGGGAAGCAACTTTACGCCTGCGGGAAAGTGACTGACGCCAAGACGCCAGGCAAGGATCAAGAATATTGTTGATTATTCCTTGAATTTTATCCGGAATCTCTAAAAATATATAACAGGCGCACCGGATCATATGTGGCATCAATATTCTAAGCATGGACTTAAAGATATCTTAGATAGATTCTGGAGAGAAAAATTGTATAGCAAGACACAGGGCTGACCTAGCAATGGATTCAATGTAGTCTTTCCAGTTCATGTCAGCCGAGAATATTAGCCTAAGGCGGCGTAACAGGTCACTCCCCTGGAGGTTAGCATCAACTGAAGGAGGTCTCTACCGAATAATGCTAAGAATAGAAGGGACGAAGCGCGTAAGCAACGAAGAACTTCTCACAAAGAAAATACAAACAAAAAGGACACCTAGAATCATGGAAACAGATGAAATTTTTGGGAGACATGTTGAGGATATAACGCTTGGATAATTTGACACACACGTAACATATTAAAAGGAAAATAGACAGAGAAAGGCAGCAGATCTCCTAGCTGATGCGGGTGAATGAATAAATGGTGGAGCAGAGTGTGTGTGATTGATGGCAAAAGGGAAAACGTTACAAAGTGCTATAAGTGATAGATTGTCGAGAGTCATGATCGTCCTCCATGCTTAAAAAAAATGTTACTTACTCAATCCTATGCTCGTTGAACAATGTTTTCTCGTGACATTGCTCATTACCTCTCCAGTAAACTCTCCTTTATGTACTGTGTTTCCTCGGGACGTTTGCGATCATGGCTCTCCACAACTTCCCATCCTTTATAGCTATTAATAAATTTTGTCTTTGTTATTTCTCCTAAACCCTGTTCCGCCATCAGTTTACTCAAGCTCACTAGGTAGGATGTGCGTTTTGCTCTGTTCCTCTTGCCTTTAATCTGTCCTGTGAGTATTAGATTTTCCAAGCTCTCTTTCCTCATTATGTGCGCTAGAAATTTCAACTGTCTCTTCCTGATGTTTCCTTTTTGTTTCCATTTTCTCTAAAACGTCTTTTCTCACATGTTCCGTCCATGGAATCCTCAGTATCCATCTGTAGAACGACATTTCCCTTGCTTCAAGTTTCTTCTTCATCTTTGAGGAATTTGTCCAGTACTCACTGCCATACCGAAGAACAGGTATCAGGTAACAGTTTAGTACTCCTTTCCTTGTTTCTAGCGAAGTTTTTTCTATTTCTTAGTACTCTGCTTAGCTTTTGAAATTAATCTTTCGCTAACCTAATACGCCTTCGGATTTCAGTGTCAAACGTTCTAATATCTGTTAAAACACTTCCTCCCAGTAAAATAAGAGTATAAAAATACTTTGGTGTATGACACTTATCGCATGATAGTGTCCATTTTCAAATAACTGTTCACATGCTTATAAAATACAACCTAGCCGAGAACAAACACTCTACGCCTTTACAACAAAGAGTATTTCCATGCAAGTATCTAAAAAGAGTATTAACAAAAATGGGTTTATGAAGAGTTAAAGTTAAGAAGTCAGGAGGGTAAGCTGAAAGCAAAAATTAGTTGCATGAAAAAAAATAAAAAAATTCTTTGTAAAAATACCCAAAGAACATATGGTTGTTTTCTTTATATATGTTTACTAAAGAAACAGTTATTTGAGGCTGACCGCCTCACATGGACATTTCCCGCCTAAAATGAATTAATGTTTTTTTTTTTGTTTTTTTTTTAAATAGACTTGGTAAGAAATTCTGGGATGAGAAATTATCAGTGTTTACATTATTTCCATTCGAACAAATGTCCTAGTCTTATTCACGTTGAAACCCCGATTCTTGTACGATCACCAAAGTAAAGCAACATCGAGACTGGTCAGTACCTAGATGGGTGACCACTTGGGAATAACAGGTACCGTAAGCGTGAACATGCGGGTGGTGTTTGGTTTACTGTACTGTACTGATGCGGCATTCACCCTGGGCGGATTGAGCCGGCTTCTTCCTGTTATGAGAAGAAGATTCTTGGGATAAATTACAGAAGTAGGGTACCCAGGCCTACTCGGATAACGTTCTTGCTTGCCGCGGGATTCCCACAGACGCAGAGACAGGAACGACCAGAGGCCGCCGGTTACCGATGCAGGATTGGATTTTCACCAGAGCCCTTGTTAGCCGGCGTGTGTGTCAGACCTGTCCGCCTTGGGTGGCCCTACCAGGAACGAAGTTCCGGGCGGCATAGCTCTGACACTACCCCCCACCACCGACTGGGGTAGGGGTTGGACTTTGGGGGCTTACAGTACCAGGTGTTCCCAAGCGGTCCCCCATCTAAGTACTGACCTGGCTCTACGCTGCTTAACTTCGGTGATCGTGCGAGAACCGGTGTTTCAGCGTGATTCGACCGTTTGGTTTCTTGTGTTTTACGGCATATCAAAACCTCAATGGGTTATTTTATGCCGACAACTTTTTTTTCCCCAGGTAATATTTTGATTTGTCAAAAATCTATTTCTGGTAATATTTTTCCCTCAAAAATGTATAACTGGTAATATTATTTTAAAAAAATGTATTGCTGGTAATATTTTCTTTTTCAAAAATGTATTGCTGGTAATATTTTCTTTTTCAAAAATGTATTGCTGGTAATAATTTTTTTTCACAAATATATTGCTGGTAATAATTTTTTTCTTCAAAAATGTATTTCTGGCAATAATGTTTTTACAAAGTATTTCTAGTATTAAAACCTATTTTTACACTTTTATAATGGTTTTTACCTCAGTTTTGGGTTAACTATTTGCCCAAAACTGGAACCCTAACAGGTGCTACTACCCCGGGTCAGGGTGGACCTGGGAACACCAGCAATTAAGATTTAGTTTCATGCTCCTCAAAACCTCCTGATCAGAGTCCTTGTTGTTGGAAGTATTTTATCGTCTTATTCTGGACGCGGATGTAGTTTATCGTCATACCCAGGATGGGTGCGGGTGGTGTAATATCATGTGAATCGAAGAGAAAATAATGACAATCAGGATATCAATATCACAATACTTCAAACAGAAAGGCCGGAAGTAAAGGTCCTTCTCAATATCGCAAAAAGTGATAGTAGATTCTAGAATCGAGAAACATACTTTCCTGAAAAAGTGTTTGTATTCATATTGTAAATACTCATTGGCGCTAGTTTTTAGAATTGTTGTTTTATTTCTCCATGGGGACTAGTTAGTATTTTCATAGAGACAATGAGGTATTATGGTAATTGTAGTAAGAAAGGTGCGTATGAATGTGTTGTTTTGGTGTAAGGAATATTGTTCGTACGATTGGGTCAGTGTTTGCGGCTAGCTATGTTATAGTTAAGACAGAACAAGACCGTCCTTTCCCCAATCCCCTTTTCGGACATGTGCCACATTTCTGTGTATTTTACAGAATAAGTATCACTTTCCTGAAAAAATATATCAATATATGCCGAATGTTTCCTTATAAGAAAACGACTAACATTACCATCAGAGATGTTTGGAACATATACTACACTTTGATCCCAGCTCGATGTCCAAGGACAGAAGAATAGCGTTACTAGAGTTGCACTGACGGGTTGGTCAATGAATGCTGGATATTTCCTTTATAACGAAACGGCTAGTTTTACCATTAGCTAAGGGAAAGCTGGGTTCAGTTGAGCTACTAAAAAGAACGTCAATTCAAAATTTAGCATCGCTTGACTTTCAAACGTAGCCCAATTCGCTTACAAGTAACTCAATCTGATAAGTGGTTTTGCATTCCACATTCTCAAAACAATAAGATGAACGAAAGATGCGTTTAACACTTTACCGTGAAATCAAAGTCAAGGGAAGGAGAAAAAAAAATCGCAAAGGGAAAAAATCACTTCTCAGTAAAAAAAAAAAAAAAAAAAAAGTAAAGAGATTTCTCGTTTGTTCCAAATGTTATAGGTACGAAAGTGATTATTATTATTACTTTTGAGCAAGATGATTTTACGACGCTAGTTGTACAGAAGGTAAAAAAATAGATTGTTAGCGGCACCCTTATCATGTAATTGGCAATAATATTACATCACCAGATTGGCAGTTTGCTTTCATTTGTTTATTTCCTTTCTGCACTCATGCAACTGCAGGCTGTCAAGGCTCTCATTACACTCCCGAATTACAGGGTGTGGTCCTGCACTGACAGCATCTGAATAGAGACAGACGTAATTGAATCGGTAAAGAGAAGGAATAAGCGAGAAGGAGAGAGAGAGAACTGATGAAAAAAATGAGGAAAGAAAGAGTAGTTGAAAATGAAGAAAAAGGAGAGAGGAGAGTAAGAGGAGGACAGCCAATGAGCCAAGGAGAGAAAGAGAGAATGTGAAGAGTGAAGTCTATAAGATGAAGAAAGGAAAAGGGAAAATCTGGAATTATACCAGGTGAAACAATAAGAGAGTAGCCGGAGGAGAGGGATAAAGCGTTAGGGAAATGTATAGGTGAGATAAAATTTAGAGAGAACAATAAGGATGTCAAAAACGCAGATTGAACGATAGGGAGTGGAAGCGATTAAAAGGCAGAGAGAACGATAAGGTCTAAGGGAGAGGAAAGGCAGGGAGAATGATAGGGAGGTGGAGAGAAAAAGGCAGGGAGAATGATAGGGAGGTGGAGAGAAAAAGGCAGGGAGAATGATAGGGAGGTGGAGAGAAAAAGGCAGGGAGAAGGATACGGAGGTGGAGAGAAAAAGGCAGGGAGAAGGATAGGGAGGTGGAGAGAAAAAGGCAGGGAGAAGGATAGGGAGGTGGAGAGAAAAAAGAGGGAGAAGGATAGGGAGGTGGAGAGAAAAAGGAGGGAGAAGGGTAGGGAGGTGGAGAGAAAAAGGAGGGAGAATGATAGGGAGGAGAAGGATGGAAAGACAACACGATAGGAAAGCAGAGAGGACGATAGGGAGGTGGGAGAGAATGAACGATGGGGAGGAGGGAGAGAATGAACGACGGGGAGGTGGGAGAGAAAGAACGATAGCGAGGTGGGAGAGAAAGAAGAGTGAACGATAGGGAAGGGGAGAAAAGCAGACGCACAGGATAGGAAGCGGGGAGAAAAAGCAGAGAAACACGACAGGGATGAGGGGAGAAAAGGCACCCAAAATGATAGGGATGCTGAGAGAAAAGGAGAAAGAACGATAGACTGGCGGGTAAGGAAGAGGAAGAGAAAAAGCAGGGACACGATAGGGAGGGGGAGAGAAAAGCATACTGAGCGACAGGGAGTGGGGAGGGATGTAAAAAAGGATGTAAACAGAAACTAATTCACAAGTGAAGTGAAGTTAATCCATACTAGTCGTCTCATTGTATTTGTCTGGTACTAGTATAAACTAGCTAAAGTCACAACACAGTTATACTGTAAAAAGTAAATAGTAAATAAAGGTTACTAAATTAAAAAAAAAATTAACACTCAGAAAAGAGAAAATTCAACAAATACTTTAATAGCAAAAGTTTGAAAATGAAAAACGTAATCACATCCTTAGCATACATACAGAACGTTTTTAATTTTAAACCAATCACTTGCCCTGCAAAAATAAATAAAAGCAGATATAAAACAAGTTGAAAATAGATTGGGAGCGGGTGGCCAAACAGCAAGTCCTTCTTAAGTGCTCAACGCGACTGTCAAATCTGAGTGCTACTTCCAAAGGCCCACAGCAATCATCTGTCCAAATTAACAGTCTCTGTACAACCAAATTCTGTTAATTGGTTTGGGGTGAGTCAAGCAAAGAGGTAAAGGGGCACTGATGCGAAAACAGAGACACACACAGAGAGAAAAGCAGAACCCTAAACGATCGGAGACCTCAAGAGAAGGATCCATTGTCAGTGTCAATGGTAAACTTGTCTCGTCGCAGAAAAGACACCCAGTCAAAATGTCATTCAACATAGCAAGAAATAAAGTAAAATAAAATGAAATGAGAAAAAAAAAATCGGGAAAGGAGAGCAATGAAAAAAATAAACAAAAAATATGAAAATAAAATAAAGGAAAAGTTCGCTCTTTTTTTCTTTTTTCTTTTTTTTACTTTCTTTCCTTAGTGAGAGCCAGTATACGTTGTTTAAGGAGTCCTGGGTACGACGATAAACTACATCTGGCAGCAAGGTCTCTGATCGGGAGATTGGAGCTTTTGAGAAGCGTTTAACAATAGTTTAACAATAGTTATATTTCAGCATTAATTGCTGTTGTTCCCAGGTCTACCATCAACGGGGTGGTAACAACTGTTAGGGTCCCAGTTATCGGCAAATAGTGAACACACACAAAAAAGACTATGAAAGCATAAAAATATATTTTTATAGTAAAAATACCAGCAACATATTTTTAAATATAAAAATATAATTGTCAACAGTACCTATTTATAGTAAAATTACCAACAATAACTATTTGTGGCAAAATTACCAGCATTATCTATAGTAAAATTACCAGTAATATCTAATTATAGTGAAATTACCAGCAATACCTATTTATAGCAGAATTACCAAGAATACATTTTATCTGTAGTTGAAGCCATAAGATTGTGTTCAAAATAGTTATATTTCAGCATTAAATAATCCATAGAGGTTGATATGTTGCTAAACAAAATCAGTCAATCAACGTTTTTTAGGCGTGTGTACATGTGTATATCCAAGTTAGTTCAAAGCAAGCTGATTTAAAATTACAGCTGTTGCGTTCACTTTCACACCAATACAATGTGAAAAGGTATGAATCCATCTCTTCTCCTCCCAGCTTTGGGTTAAATAGCAAGATGGATTCATATCTCTTAAGAATGAAAACTCCAAATTTCCAAAACGTGGAGAAAGCAACATGAAACTACTCCAGAGGCATTCCCCAAAACACATTGCAATTTACAGATAAAAAGTAAAGAACGTGTGAAGAGCCATGATCGTCTATGTCTGGAAGTGATATAGAATTTAGTTATATATGAAGACAAATGAGCAAAGTTAGACCCTCCCCCGGTCTACGCTGACATTCACTTAACCTCAAAAGAATATTTTTTTTCGTGTAGGGGAAATGTGGAAAATGCCTACCAAACCTGCAGCACAAATCAAATTGGGCTTCACAAATTAAATTTACAAACTCGGGAATCTCTGCTCCATTGACTTAGTTTTACAAACAACTTTGATAATCTTCCAAGAAAAAAAAATACTTAGTTAAATCTGAAAAGCACGTCATCCAAATAATCCCTGGGCTTAAATTGCACGTCTCACTCCAAAACTAATAAAACACGATCCTTTTTATTTTATAAATATTTAAAACAAAAATAATATCCTGAACATAAAGCGTATTGGGCCAAAAATGTCTAACTTTCTCATTCACTACAATCGTCATCATATTATTGTTATTGCTACTACTACTACGACGTCGACGACAACAACAACAACGAGTCACTTCAACAAAACTTCTGTGACAATTTATTTTAAAACTAGCAGTAGAGCCCGGCGTTGCCCGGGGATGTAACAGTAAGAGATAGATCAAGTATCGACCATCATAAAGACTGAAAAATAAAATTGACAAAGATTATTGTTTAAA
>CAHIKZ030000113.1:1427500-1622500 GCA_903632075.3 Acanthosepion pharaonis
TCAAGCATCAAAGAATGGTCGCGTATATTTCAAAATGTTCCTGGAAGATATATCAAATTAATTGGAGATTTTTTATTGGTTTTTCCATTTACTTATATCCCAACACGTTCATATATATTTAGCTATAAAAAACATTAAATATTAGTAAAACATAAACAGACTCCAGTTCGCCAAGATAAAGACATTTCTTCCTTCTGACAGACGAACTGTGCACAAATGCTTACAGGGCAATGGAATAATTATTTTTACAGACACTACGGTCAAAAGAAAAACACCTATCACCTCATCAACTTGATCACAACGACAAGGAAGACAGCAATAAATTATTTTTTTTTATGATCTAATGAAAATCCAGGGGACTGCCTCAAGTGATTTCGTGGTCAGTACATACAGAAATGAATATAATCAATCCTCTCGCAGTAAAAGCCAAAATAAATACTATTTGTTTTATCTTTTTTAGTTATTTCACCCCTAGCTACGAAACAAAGTCACTCACACGCATGCGTGTTACTTAGTGCGAAAGAGTTAGAAAACAGAAACATTATTAAAGAGCGAAACCAAAAGAGGAGGAATCAGGAAAATAGTAGATAACGATTGACATTGCATTAAAATTTTTGAAGATCAAAGTTGACTTGAAAGCAAGAAGCCGGAAGTGAGTTCCACAATAAAGATCCCAAGACCATTCCTGGAAAAAAAAATTGATATCATCCTCAGATGTTTCGAATTAAATTGGCATTATAAATCATTGTCACTTCTCATCTTCAGTTTGACATAGCGTTTCCAAACATGCTCGTCTCTTTAGACCCATTTTGTTTTTCTTCGACCAGAGAGCGAATCTGCGGTTTATACTGCAAGTTACAATTCATGTATGTGCTCCACTGGGAAGACACAAGGTTTTGTAATCAGTTTTGTACTGTTGACGGAAAAAAGGCTGAAGGGTCCAATCTGCCTTATTATCTAACTCATTTAACTGAAGGGAGACTAGATGGATTCGTACCTTTCGTATTTGGGCGAAAGTTTTTGTTTTTGTGGGTTTTTTTTTTTTTTATAACGACCACATACGGAATTCGAACGCGAATCTCCGATTTCTCGTTCCGATCCTTTAATTATTACAACACCTGCACCCCCACCACCAAAAAAAAAAAAAAAAATCCAAAATTAAATAAATACAGTCGTTAATTTTTTAAGGTCAATCTGTTATTTGCTATGCGGGATACACGCTTAGGCGATCATGTATCTTTCGATACATGACTGACGAGGCAGATTTTTCCCGCATTTTTTTCTGTGGTAGACTCCAGTCTTTAGAACCCGGTCTGCCCTGCTATTTACCTATAACTTGGGGAGGAGGAGAAGAAGAGGATTCATACCTTTCCCAGGGGTATTAGCAAGTAAGTGAATATAATGGATTCAAATTCGGCTCCCCGATTCCTCAATCCGAGCCGCTATCTATTACTCCACCGTTTTGAAGGTACAACATTTATAAAGGGGTCATATACTTTATTTAGTAGCGGTTTGAATATGTCTGTAGTAAGATGATGAGTTAAAGAATTTGCTTAAATTGTCGCAAAAGTTAAGTTTAAAAGTGTTATTTTTTTTAAAGATGAAATCTGGATTAAATCTGATGTTTGCACTAATTTAGGTTTTGCACGGAACACGGATGCTGAAGTGGAAGCAGAAATTCGTGGCCGCTTTTCATTTGCCTTAACTTTTTGACTGTAATCCAATCCTAGTGAGAATTTCTCCTTTAGAGAAGAAAGTTTCCACAACTGACGAAATTTACTTCATTCTGACTAATTACGAAATAATTAGTCTCACCCACTGGCAAAATTAATTAAAAGAATTAATTAGTGACACTGATGGTGATTATTCCCACTTAATGTAAATAATTCAACACGATTTTTTTTTCAAATTATTTCTGCTTTGAATCTATTTAATATTTAGAAACTGCGTCGAAGAATTTCAGTTATAAATCAGTTTGATAATGATTTGAAAAGTTGTATACTGTTTGTTTTTGATTGGATTGAGGCGGCCGTTTGATCTTCACTGCTATTTTTCCTTCCATTGATCGGCATTAATAAAAAAGGGAGCTGTAGTCATGAAATTCAGAGCGCGATATGAAAAAAAGAGGAGGTACTAGGAAGTGAAGACTACGTGGAAAAGACCAGACCCTTGATTTGAAGAGATAAGATTCTGGCGTTCAGGGAAGCAACCACTCCGGAGCCTGTTTCACAAAGTGGCAATTCCTGGGGGAAAAAAAAAGAACAAGTGGAAATTTTCACTTTACATTTGGAATAGGAACGAAATGAGGGTGATTCGGGCTCCTGGAAATAGTAGGACGTGTCCAAGCTGTAAAGGTCTGAACTAGTGAAACTAAAGAATGGGGCACATCTTAACATTCACCAAGGGAATAGCGATGGGGATCGCGATAGATTTGCATTGTTGCGGCTGTGAAAAAGAGACTGCCGAGGGTTAGCTTGAAACAGTATATGGTGCCTTTGTAAATATCCGTAAAACGTGACGCGGTCGGAACATAAAAAGTATCGAATGAACATTGAAGTCAACAATAACAAGGCGTGAAACTCTCTCGTTATAAAAAAATGGCTGACTGAGGTGAATCATATTAGTTAAACTGGTACTCTAAAATGTAGCTAGGGTCACAAGTGGTAGAATGCACCTGAAAGTTCAATGGGGCTTCTTCTCGTCAGTGACTCAGGTTATACTAAAATTCAAAATTTAGTTGAAAAATAAGGGTGTGAATTGTGGGTCGTTAGGTCTGTACTTCATATATCTATTTTTTTATTGCCTGAACAAAACTAAATAAGATCTATATAAAAAGAGGTAAGAGTACTCGACTCTCCCGTCTAATTCGACGTATGAGGGTCAAACAGATCAGTTCCCAGGAAACCGACAGCCCGACAACAGCAAATGTGATTTGATTATAGTGGTGAAGGTTTCGTGCAGGACCATCCACACTTTTTGAAGGGCCGAATACAGAGACCTGGTGCACTAAGTGCCACAAGGTCCCAAACAACCCTCCGCAGGTTTTGAATTCAGAGTTTTCCTTATCCTAGACCAGTTGCCATCCAAGGCTATAGAACACAGTCTGTCCTGCTATTTACCCATAGCTATATATATATATATATATATATATATATATATATATATATATATATGTGTGTGTGTGTGTGTGTGTGTGTGTGTAACAGAGAGAAAGAGAGCTCGGCAATTTTTAACCTCCATGCTCGCAAAACGGGTTTTTCCGTGACGTGACTATTATCTTCATGACCTTCACTCCTAAGCAATATTCATTGTTTTAAAAATAATTTGAATTTAAAAAAAAACGAAACACATGAAAGTGAATTAATACATATTTCTTCTTGAGAACTGACGATAAAAATAATAGACACTATTTATTTATCCGAGTGTTTATTTACACTATTATACTGTTTATTGAAATGGTTGGCAAACTTCGCCTAATTGCCTATCGATTCTAACTTTATAAAATAGTAAATAATAAGTATTTCCTTAGAGAAAGTTCTCGTATTGTTGTAACCTAGGGAAGGTTACTGAATAGAATAATCAAACGAAGGTTGCTAAGGATAATACTTAGGACAAGAACAACATATAATATTCTCCAGCGGCGTGTAGTAGTAGCCAACTGCTAGAAGGAAGTGAATTCCACAATGAATCTCCAACTGCAGGTTATCTATCAACCGCCCCACGCAGTCAGATGTGGCACCAGGCCGAATATAATGTAAGGTATCCGAGCCCGTAAGCTTGGCCAACAATTCCCCGTAGACGCCGTATAAAACGGGGTCGAGTAGTTGTTTCCCAAGACAAGACTGTTCTTCGACATAGCCTCGTCTGGGGATCCTCTCTGCCCGGAGGGAGAGAGTTTGACCAGCACAGCTGAAGACGAATTTCCAACTGCAGGATATCTACCAATCGATCCACGCGGTCAGATGTGGCACAAGGCCGATTTCAATATGGAATTGCAGAGCCCGTAGGACCAGTCGAAAATTCCCCGTAGACCTCGTATGAAACGGGGTCAGGTAGATGTTTCCGGAGACGAGGTTCTGCCCTCCGACATAGCCCCTTCTGGGGATCCTCTTTGCCCGCAGGCAGAGAACTTAACCAGCCCAGCTGAGGACGAATCTCGGACTGCGGACCAACATACAGTATTTACTACTGTGTTTATGTGAATGGAGACATTCCCCATTATCGTCCGTGGGTATGATACAACACGTATTTTAATAATTTAGAAAATGTTTATACATTTAGGAATAAATAATTGTTTAATATTTATTTCTTTATAAATTAGTAAATGGTAATTAGTGCATTACTTTCAATTGTATTTTTTTTAGAATTATTATTTACAATAATTGCAACAATCTTATAAATAAATAGGATTTAATTCACAAGAACAAAAAAATTCAGTCATCATTTGTTTAAGTTCTATTACTATTCTAATCATTGCTTTTGAAAACAAACATTGCGGAGGAGTGAAGGTAATTAAAATAACTGCGGTGTCAAGGGAAAACCCACATTTTTGACACCCCGCTTCTTTTTTGTGGGGGGGAGTAGGGAGGAAGGTTGAAAATTGCCGAGATATCCTTATTTGTATATATGTCAGGTGCCACGCGTGATACAATCTTAGGTTGCCATTTCTTTTATCGATAGACCAGTTGCCATCCATGACTATAGAACCCAGTCTGTTCTGCTATTTATCCATAGCTGGGAGGAAAAGAAGAGGATTCATACTTTTCCCAAGGGTATTAGCACGTAAGTGAATGTAATGGATTCGACTGGAATTCAAACGGTTCCAGTCGAATCCATTGCATTCACTTACGTGCTAATATTCTTGGCTAAAGTATGAATCCTTTTCTTCTCCCCCAGCTATGGGTTAATAGTAGGACAGAAAATGTTGAGCGACATACGTACATTCAAGAATAGTTTCTTGTTGGTTTGTCAGATTTACTAGCTTAAGGCATTTTTATGCATGGACCAATCAGTCCATCAGTAGGGAAACAAGGCACGTCTTGTCTTTGCGGCTTCCCGTGGGTAAAGGGAATCTAAAAATATTGGTCTGGTTTTGTCAGTACTACGATTGACTACTCTACACTACCCACAACCAATTAAAATAAAACTCAGTCTAAATCCTCCAACCGTCAATGTCTCTATGAAGTCCTACATTTACAATCAGCATAAATCTACAGCCGATCCCAACTGTAGTTGGTCGACCCTCCGACTTGACTCCCACCACATGCGTTAAAGCCGTCACGAGATCCGCGACGACAGTACGGACAAACTGCAGGGATTGCAACGGAGGCAGAGGTGACATCAGTTCAGTATCATGGCTGGTTCAACTATGGTCCGGTTTATACCTGAATCTGTATACAGGTGTTATAGTGCAACACACCTATTCTTTAGTTAATAGAATCTCCCACCTATAATAAGTAGGAGTAGTAATTGTAACGAGGAGTCGCTAAAGTCGCTCAGGGAGTTGGTCAGTCAGTCGATGCCGGACGACCGTTAGTCGGATATTAAAGTATCAGCCACCACAACTAGATTACTCCGTCATTACCTATTATATCAAGTTCCTAACGTTTTGTACGTCGAACCTGTTTTAGGACCGACTTAGTACAAATACAAGATTCCACTGTGTAACTACTCTACAACAACAGGGCCGGTGGGGTGGATTTAAAATTTAGAATCTAGCCTTATCAAAGGCCGTCAGAATGGTTGGCGGCAAGAACATTTAAAATCTCTACTAATTAAAAAATCCTGTAAAAATACTACAATTGGTAAAAATTATTTAATAAAAAAAAAATGTTAAAATTTTTTGGGGAAGCCTAGGGATATCAGCCCCTCCGGCTGCTACGGCCCTGGTATATATTGTCTCGGAATGTGAACCACCAACTTTTAGATCATTCATTTAAATGAAGCCTTTCTTACAAGTCTGTGTTCGCATTAGCGATGGTTGTTTGCATACAAATACCCGCTTGGTCCTTCATCACGAGTGCATCCAGACAGCAGAAGTAAAACAACCCTTCCCATCTCCACCCAAACCTTCAACAACCAGCATTGTTCAGGACTGAGAATGAATTCAGTCAGACATTTCACCCAGCAAACCTGACAAGCAACTTGTAGCAACAATGACTGACAGCTACAACATTAAGAGAAGAAGGCTCTTATTAAGTGGCCAGTGTATAGTTGACATTGTCAGAAGGTTCTGCGGTACAAAGTAATGGTCATCCATATCAATAGGTAGTAGTATTTCAAGCAGACGTTCTCGTCCGGATGAATGGAAGAGGCTGATTTCGTAGTGCGACTAGTTCCAGAGAAAAAGATACTGATAAGTTTAAGATAGAACGAGGTATAAAGCATGATTTCCCAAAACTTCTCAGTTGCGGAGGGTAGGGGGAACACTTGAGAAGGATAAAGTATTTTTTTAAATACTTGAAAATATACAAGTAAAAAAAAAAAGAAAAAAAAAAGATATTTATTTTTTACGCTTACTATTTACAAAAAATGAAGTAAAATTAATGTGTAAATTGCAGTTGTTTTGAAGTGTAAAGCTTTTCAAAGTAAGTCATGATCAATATAACGATACTCGGCATTTAGCTTTGTTTGTTTCGTTAGCGGCATGTCAACTCCTCATGGGTCATTTAATGCCAAAATTTAATTTCTTGGGAGCATTAGTAATTTCTATTACAAAAAGTTATTTCTAGTAATATTTTTTTTTTCATTTATTTTATTTTTTTTTTTTTTTTTTTTTACAAAAATATACTTTATACTTCCACGGTGTCTTGAACCCAGCTTGGGGGTTAACTATTTTCCATAGATGGGACCCTAACAGGTGCTACTACTACCCTAGGCCAAGGTGGACCCGGGAACATCAGCAATTAACAGGTGGTTCCACGATACTCAAAACCTCCCGATCAGAGGGCTTGCTACTGAATATAGTTTATTATCATACCCAGGCCGGTCGCCACTTATATATATATATATGAGAGGGGGTCTAACAAAAGCACTGAAACAAAAGTGAAGATGAGACAAGGAATGTTTTCAAATTGTGTGTGTATATATATGTGTGTGTGTGTGTGTGTATGTTAAAAATATAGTGTTAATGTATACCATATTTATGGGTTAAAGCGCTCAATATCAGAGATATAACATATGTAAATATAAAAGTGGATACTGGGGGTCAACACCCAGGTTTAGACGCAATCGTCAGGTCAAATACTTGTATGAATGCGATTAAGCCTTATTCAATTTTTTTCGTATTCGTCCAAGTATTTTCTTTTCTGGACATAAATTGTGTAAAATCTGTCCAAATGTCCTATCAATCCTAGTGTTTTCGTCTATTAGCCATTAACAATGATTTTTTTTAACAGAAAATAGCTTACTCGCAGTACCTTGTCAGTACTACTCAGTGAAGCTTGTATATAAGAATTGTTGACCAAATACACAATATTCGAGTTCCAATTCCCGTCGAGTTCGTCATATTTTATTATGCACAAATAACTGTGGGAAAGGTATGAATATACCTCTCCTCCCCCGAGGAAAGGTATGAATATACCTCTCCTCCCCCGAGCTATGGGTTAATTAGTAGGATTTTTATTAGTAAATCATTATTATCTCCAAAAGTTCTTGCAATAAAAAAAATGTATATTCTGGTTTTAAATAACCTATGAAAAGAATTTTAATGGTAAAATAAAATTTTTAAAAAATCAATCGATCAATTTTCATAAAATTAACTGTTCAGAAATCTTATTTTAAATCTTGAGCAGAGATTTGTGAATATTCTTAGTGTAGATTAATCCAAAAATTTGATTAGTTACTTTGATCTTCAGTTTGGAAGTTTGTTGTTGTTCTTGGCGTTCTTCTTCTTTTCTTCATATCTTTTTTTCATCTTGTCATCTTTTTTTTCTTCTTGTCATCTTTTTTTCTTCTTGTTTCGTTGTTGCTTTCCTTCTCATCTTTTCTTTTTTCTTCTTTTCAGCTTTTCATCTTTTTGTCATCTTGTTCTTATCGTTTTCATCTTCTTTTCTTCTTCTTCATATCGTCTTCTCTCCTCCTCTTTGTTCTTCTTCGACTGGTTACCATCCAATGCTTGAGAGCCTAGTGTAATTTGCTTGTTAGCTGGAGGAAACAAAAGACGGATTCATGCCTTTCCCAAGGGCATATATTTCTTTTGCAGTTTCAAAATTATACTCATTTCTGAATAATCGGATAACTGATAACTTCTTTTAGAAGTTTTTGTCCAACAGACCAGCACCTCGTGTAGTCCTGCCTCCCTGTCCAATCATCGCTACAAAAGTCAACTGTGCTCTGTTGATCGTAGCAACAGACATTGATGACAGACAAGAATGTAGTTTAGGCACATATCTGTTTTCTGTGCTTCTTTAAAAAAAGCCGTTGTCTGCTACACCTAGTTCCAAATGTAAAGGCTGGCCTGCAGCCAAAAGGAGGAAAAAGAAAGAAAAAATGTCATCACCCGTTCCACTACCACCTAAATAGTGCACATCATGCAAGAATGAAGAAATATCAAGCATCTAAGACAACAGAACGCATTGGCTTGAAGGCGAGCAATATGACAGAACAACTTCTGCTCCTGTCTCTTGTATAAAGAAAAATAAACAAACTAAGTATTCTTCTGTCTTGTAAGCTTTCAGTGAAGTAAAATAAAATAAAATAAAGACAGTAATGATTCATACAGAGTCAGTTTTGAAGACGTTGGCGCCATCAGGCTTAACGAGAAATGTAAATGGTGCATTTACACAGGCCAAGCAGTCAAGTTCATACAGGTAGGCCTCGATGAATACAAATAAAGTGGCGGTTATCTTACGAGAAAACGGATGGTTTTCCTCGCCTCCGTCCACCGGAGAGGACTAGGTTCTTTTGCTTTGAAAGGGCAAGCAGTCTTGGAGAAGGGCAACAACTGATTTCCAACTAAAACATTGATAAACATAGCACGGGCCGGCAAAGAAGGTAAACCTCATTACTCCTAATATCGGATAGATTATGGAGATGTTTTATGCGAAGTCGCTGCGCCTGGTTATGAAACATCGACGACGATGAAGAAGAGCTCTTTATTTCGCAGGCTGGCTTTGCACACACCTCACATAACTGGGCTCACATCGACTGTTTCTTTTCCGTGAACGTTCCGCAAGCGTTGATGAATGTTAATGCGTGCAATGTCTTTATTTCCATGTGTTTCTGCATGTTTCTCCAAAGTGTCTGCCCTTTGTAGCTCTTAATAAAATTTGTCTTCTTGTTATCTCCCCTAAACTGTTCGGCCATGTACTTAATCTCACTATATAACATCCGAACATATCCTAGTAGACATACACAATTGCGAATAAACGTTACCATCCGATGCCCGCATAGACAAATTAGAATTTTTAAACACATGCATATAGTATTATCTTCGGCTATTATGCACGTGATACCTGACTGACCAATGGCAGAAAAAATGTCTGAAAGCATTTGGGATAATCGACGACATCGACAGTTTTTGTAGTTGCTCACACCCATTAAGCGGAAAACAATGTAAGGACGCTGGAAAAACTAAATAAAAATTAATTAAATTTCCCTTGTCCGTCGTATTTAACGAAAGATGTTTAAAAGAACGATTGCTGCCCAAATATACATTAATTATATATACATATACGTGTTTACATATCTAGATATATGTCTACGTGTTTGTGTATTATAATCTGATTGTGTACGTTTTGAAAGATTTCTGCCTCCCCTGTCCATATCACCACTTCAAATGTATCTAAGTTGTAACGAAGTTTTACATCTACATTAGATTTAATCGTTATTCGAGTTTTTGGCTTTTCAATTAAAACGAAATAAATAAATATATATGCATTTTTTCCTCAGTTTCTTCTTTAAATAATTGTATAATATTTTAAACCTAATACAGATTAAATTTAAAATTGGTAATTTTTATATTTTAATTGTTTAGTAAAATTTAATATTAATTAGTTAGAATGATTTCTATTTCAGTCTAAGCCTAATATTAAAGCATAATTATTAAAACCAAGGTTCATTGTCAAGTTTTTTTGAATTCTCATATACTTGTATTTTGATTGATCATTGCAGCTTATATAACAGCGTTTCTCCTAGCAAGGTGTGTTTGGTCGATTTGAACCTTTATTCTACATTCAACACCATCACTTGATAATACACCAGAAGATAGCTATTTTTGTAGTGATTTTATAACATATTTATGTTACAATTTTCCAATAAATTACACACACATATATATATATATATATATATATTGATATATATATATATATCAATGAAAAGGAGTTGATCTTGTACAAGTCATGTTATATAACACCAAAAGCCCCTTCCATCAGTTTATTAAATAAATCGTTTGCTTCATCCACGCATTATCTAATATGAACGTTTCTGCTACAATTCCCAAAATCATCATCTTGCATGTTATACGATGCATTTTATTGCTTGGGGTAAGCCTAAAGTTTCAAGCGATAAAATGTACCTCAAGACAAGCACTGAATTAAACATACGCCTATTATATATCAGATTGTGCGAGCTTGAGAGATATTCTTGAAACGATAGCAATCCGGCAACGAATATAAATTTGTAAGCCTGAAAACTTATTCCCATAATAAGAAGAAAAACATAAAAATAAATTGCAGTTTCAATGTAAAATAAAAAAATAAATTTGCTAGAATCACATACACCGTACGTTAATACTTTTCATACAATGGCTTTCAAATGCAGGAAATAGCAAGTCATAAATATTGTAAAATAAAAGTTCCAACATTAAAGTATGCTAAAAGACTATTTTTTTTTTTATAAGAAGTTCTATTTCCTGCAATATGATCAACGAGACAATAAAAGTAGCAATAAATTTATTTTAAAAGATAAAGAAAAGTTATAATCGAATCATATCGTAAACTTAGAAGAAAAAATATTTTCATACGTAATCAAAATGCCCCCCGTTTCATTGAAAATGGACAAGATATACCTATTACTTTGTCAAAAGAAAATACACAACTAAACAAAAGAAACTTAAGTGTTTGCTTGGTGGATTTTGTTGCAAAGAAGAAATTTACAGATTCATTTTTCTTTAAAACTAAGTCTAGACAGAATATATTTAGTCTGAAATTTTTTAAGACAATTTTAGCCGAACTGGATTATGCCCGTTAACCAGCTATGTGAGAAACAAAAGAATCACTCATGAAAAGGTCAAAACCAAGAATTCTTACATGACTAGTTTAATAAACATCTATCTTTGGCTAGCATCTCTAAGATAAACTAAGTCTGGCATAGGTAGATGAATAATGAAATCTTCCTTGTAGATTAATAAAACTAGACTGTTTCTTTTTACGATAACACGAATTCTTTTTGCGTCTAATTGTATTGGACAATGTTGATGAACCAACACCATTTTTAACACTATCGAAATTGGGTTTCTATTGTAGATATAAAACCTGCTGTATCTGGCTGTAGGAGAAGACAAGAAAATAGTTTTGCGTGAGATAGTAATCATGTTCGTCAAAGAAAATGTAGTATCAACACAGACAAGAGAAGGACTGTAATAATAATAATAATAATAATAATAAAACGTTTTGAAGTGTGGACGTAAAATCTTGCTTATACCACGACGGAAATAAGAAATATCCTCAATTGTGACATCCATGTCTAAATACAAATCAGTATTGCTAGGACGAAAAGCGCCCTTTGTAGGGAGAGAAAAATTGGTCAGTCTTTTCGTGTTTTTTTTTTGCAAGGGTGGCCACTAGTGTTATTTCGTGTTTTATATGGTGACCTGTTCTTTAGGGACATGTTATGTGGAGAAAAATTTCATTAAATACTTGCATGCTAGTGTTAACAAAAATAAAATAAAAATATAACTGATTGAATCTTAGCACCTGTCTCCAATTATGTGTCACTCACAACGATTTCGATTTGACAGCTTCCATTGAGCTGTCCGAATTGAGTATTACTCTTCAGACAAACTCTTGGCATCACAGCTGTGGAACATTTGTGTGTGTGTGCGTGTATATATATATATATATATATATATATATATATATATATGTGTGTGTGTGTGTGTTACTACTCAGCGGAAGAGAAGTAGCAGGTGGTAGCAACACAGCAGGAGAGAAACACTTTCCACAGTGTCTTCAATATTTCCGGAAATTCTCTATCCCTCGCTGCCCAGATAACCGCATTTTTATTTTCAAATTTGTTACATTTTAGGGATAATTTGTGTCCGTTTTTCAAAAAGCATCGTGTCACACACTACCAGTAGATAGAAAGAACAGTTGAAACATTTTTTTGTTTCACATTACACACCCGCGGCCAGTTTTTGGTGTTTTTAATAGTCATCTTCAAACCATATAATAATTATCAATATGTATTTATTTATATATCTCCTGTCCCATTTGAAGTGGGAAGGGAGATAAATCAAGTTATAAGTAAATTCATGAGTGATTACCGTATATACTCGCTTATATAGCCGTATTCATGTATAGTGCGAACCTTAAATTTTAACTGCTCACCAAAAATGCATTATTTTTAAGCTCTTCTAAAATAATTACCTGGTTAACCCCCCCAAAAAAAAAAAAAACTGATAATGAAACTCGCAGTAGATTCTAGCAAGAAATTGTCTAGCACGATACAGTGGACAGACTTTCCTAGCAGCAGACCTACCAAGTGGAACTCCTATATACGATCCATCACTAAAGATGCCAGAAAAAGGGTCATCATTTTTTATCGTCCCAGAAAGTTTCTGGCTCCTACAATGTTTAATGTTATCTGTGCAGTATAACCACGAAAGAGTTCAAAATCATTTACGCTGTCTTGTTGGTGGGGGGCGTCACATTTTACACTCTGCAGCCACTTTCCCTACAGACGCAAAATTGCTAGCCCATCGCTAATCTATTGCTATTTCTACGGCAAAAGTCCAGACAAGTTCAGACCTTTACAATTATGATATAGAACATGCTTTGTCCACAGACTCGAAACATTCCATCGTATTCCATTTGTAGGGAGGAAGACCCACCCAAACAAGAATTTTTTCCCTCCGATAACTGCTACATTGTTGAAAAAAATCCCACATAGATGCTTATCTGAGAACAATATTAGCTTCTTCAAGGTCAAGAATCAATTGTTATCTATTCTGCTTATCCTCATAATACTCCCTTCCTTCTACTTCCCTCTTTTGTTCACTTCATTTAGCAGTCCTCTACCATGAGCGGCTCTCGAGACTTGTATTGGGTGAATTTTGATATAAACAAAAAGGGTTTTTTTTTTGCCATAAGAGGATTCAGAGCGGAAGAAGATGATTCATACCTTTGCCGAATGGGAACTGAATAAACCCCAACCCCAGGTAACTCTTAAGTAAAATATGAAAAAAAAAAAATAGTTCATTAAACATGAATACACATATTTATAAAATCTGTCTCACTCGCTGTTGTACATAAAAAAAAAAAAAAAAAAAAATGTGTTGACACGTAGTAGTATTAGGGTCAATTTCTAGCCAATGAGAACGAACCTATTTCATTCCTTAAGAAATGTACAAGCCAAGGAAGTTATCAAGCACGGGGCATCCAACTGTGAAGGAAGAGAAGCAACCTGGTCGCTCATAAATCAAGATGCGATAGAGATAAATAAATAACAGAAAGGGAAGTCAGTTATTTTTACTTATTTATTTATTTACTTGTCTATAGCATTCTTCAAAGCTGATTTTGGCGAAGTTAAAGTTCATACAACTAGCGCTATTAAAACGGCAGTAATATTTATCCTATGACGATCCTGGAGTCAGGCATAGTTTCAGAGACAAAACATTATTGCTACTGACTTAGAGCACGCCAGAAATATTGTCTATCTATATTTCTGAGATGAGGTATTGTAACTATTTAACGCCATTTACATTGTTTTCCTTATCGTTATCATATTCATGACGTTTCGGCCGTTGTACGCTCCGGTCTTCTTCAGGTGATATATGCTGGAATTTCGAACCGAATCCTTTATTTCGTCCACCTGGGTAGACTGTTTACGTTCCAAATACCATGACATTTCCTAGTTTTAGTTATTTCCCTTTAGTAACACTACTTTCCAAGGTTTTGCTCACCTCTGCTGTGGCCAGGTATTGAACTTCAAATTCACTGGTTTACATCAACCAGCGCATTTATTGTCTAGGCTACCAAGGACACATGGCCCCAGTGGATATTCTGGAGTAGAATAAGACTCCATTTTAAAAAAAAAATTCCATATAGAAAGAAAAAGTCAGTTTTAAAGGAAATTCCAACGTTTATTTTACCTGCAGGCAAAAATCTTCGATTTGAGATTTAGCTAGATCTACCCTTTTGATTAGCTGCTACATTTTTACACGGAACACCATTTGGTTACAAAATATGCGACTAGAATTAAACCTACTGTGTCCTAAAAATTGGGCAAGTTAGATTCAGAGATGTATAGGCGGCTTACCCATCCTCAAGTGATAATGGGTAAATGAAGCACGAAGCTAGAGATATATTGCAATATATTTTAACTCATCCGGCCATATTGTTTTTGTTTTTTTGTTTTTGTTTTTACCGTATTGTCTGAAATTACTTGATCTTAAAATAGATGTATTTTCAATTCATTCTTAATATTTCTTCGTTTTTTTTTTGTTTTTTTTTTTGTTTATTATAATCAACGTTCTCAGTCGTATACCTACCGACCGTTAGGCAGGACCGTAATCTAGAATCAGATTTCCACTCCTGTGGTCTGATGCCAAATTTAAGCTAAACTTTGTAAATAAACTATTGCCACTCCTCTTTTCTTTCCAAATTGTCTATTTGCTACCTAATAGTGCCATCATCATCATCGTTTGGTCGACCGTAGAGACACCGAAGATGACTTGGCAACAAACTTCCTTCATCTTTCTTTGCCCTGAGACTGGGCGGCACTCAGTTTCATGTGTCCATTCTAGGATATCGTCCTTTTATTTCTTTTCTACCGTGCCTTGCCGGATTGTCTTGGCACGCCTTGCTTATCGCGAGACGCGCCCAGAATTTTTGTTTGTGACTTCACGACCACCACTACCGTGTTTAGTTTTTCATATTGCCCACTAGTAAGCAACAATAACCTGAAAGAGTTTTATGACCTTTGACCGTTAAACCAGGCAGCCTAAATAATTTATGTCGAAGTTGAAGAAGCAAATAGTCTGTCACGGCTGACAGTGACTGGTCCTCTCGTAAAAAAAATGTAAAATAAAATAAATAAAAAAAAAAAAAAAATAGGAAAAAATTTTGAGGGAAGGGGTAATCATTTTTGTAGATCAGCATTCAAATAATTCTTTCACTCTCCCTGCCTATGAAATTCTCTTCAAATTCCTTGCGGTTCTCGTAGGATCACCGAAATTAAGCAACGTCAAGTCTGGTCGGTACCCACATGGATGACTGTTTGGAATACCAGGTGGTGTAAGCTTGAATATGTGGTTGGTATTATGGATAACGGCTCAGGGGCGGAAATCCGTGAGCCGAGTTTCAATTCCTGTCAGAATTCAGGTAAAAAAAAAAAAAAAAAATGTTACATAACCTCTCCAGCTTACTCCACGCCTCAGGTGGAACTCACATATACGATCTTTTGCTAAAGATGTTACAAAAATGGTCGGCTCCCTGTAAGTTCTCCAGTCAGTTATGTACCATGCAGGGTACACGCTTACTCGATCATGTATCTTTTGATATATGACTGATGAGGTAGATTTTTTTTCCCGCAGTAGGTTGCCATTTCTTTCTGCGGTAGACCAGTTGCCATCCAAGGCTATAGAACCCGGTCTGTCCTGCTATTTATCCATAGCTGGTGGGAGAAGAAGCGGATTCATTCATTTCCCAAGGGTATTAGCACGTAAGTGAATGTAATGGATTCGACTGGAATTCGAACTCGGCTCTCCTATTCCTCAAGCCTATCCGCTATTACTCCACCATACCTCCTCTCCAGTAAGTATATTGAAGGAATGGTCTGTTTCATACGGCTTATCAACCTTTCGCAGATTATTAAAAGCTATAAGACATTTTTTTTTAGATTGTAAGATTCTTTTTTTTTTGAGATAATTATATACTGATAAAAGTCTTACTAATTAACCCATAGCTGGGAGGAGGAGGTGGATTCATATATTTCCCAGGGGTATTTTCACATAAGTAAATAAAAACGAACCCGACTGGAACTGGAACTTGTCTCTCCGATTAAAAATTCCGAGCCGTTATCCATGACACCAACCGAACGTACATTACAGCAACTGATATTTTCAAGCAGTCACCCATCTAGGTACTGAACAGGCTCGACGTTGCTTAAATCCGGTGATTGCACGGGAGCCGGTGTTTCAACGTGATGTCGTCGTAAGCCAGTATGTGACTTCCTCTGCTGTACTCTACCATTACATGAGCCAGATCAAACTGAAAATGGAGTATTGCAACCACAATTGGGCAGTAGCTAATCTGTCCTCACTTGCTTGTCTTGACAGAGTCTGCAAGGGTCTCTGCGTCCTTGTAGGTGATGAATTATTTTCCACCGGATAAGTAAGTTTCTAACAGCCGAAGCGTCGCAAGCCTCTCGCTAAACTGCCGCTTTTTCCATAGTTCTGGCGAGATACATTCCTTGGTTCCACCAGCCATGACCTTTGCAGTTGGGACCCATCATGCCACGTGAAGGACGAATCCTTCGTATTCCATTAGTAAGAAGCAAGTTCCAGTTGTACAGCTTCTTCCAAAGAATCGGTGAACAGACTCTCAGTAGGGTATTTTTCCCCGATCACACAACACTACACACTACCTTGAAAGATAGTATATAAATTGCAATAGATTTAATAGTAGAAGTAAAGAATCTGTGACAAAATGAAAACGTACGTCAGATGATAGATAAAGACGTCCTCTATATAGTTTCATTACTTCTCGATATAATCTCCAAGCTGAGGCAGGAGTGTTAGTGAACAAGTAATATAGGTTTTTATTTAATTACAACAGATTTAATAATAGAAGCACAGAAACGTTAGCAAAATACGCGCAGATGTTCGGGATTCAGAATCTGCTTTCTCTGCAGACTCGGCTGAATGTATTCCTGATCCCGAGTAATGGATAGCGGTTTGGATTGAGGAATCGGAAAGCAGAGTTCAAATTCCAGTCGAACGTGCTAATACCCTTCGGAAAGGTATGAATCCTCTTCTTCTATGGGTAAGTAGCAGGACAGACCGGGTTCTATAGCCTTGGAAATAAATGGCAACGTACTGCGGGGAAAAAATCTGCCTCGTCAGTGATATATATCGAAAGATACATGATCACCTAAGCATGTATCACGCATGGCACATAACAGATCTTGTTTTGCGTGAACATTAGTATTAAAGTAAATGTTTTTTTGTTTTTTTTTTAATTAAAATTGTCATTGCTTTTAATTTAATGAGGATTATTATTTTCACTGATCGAGAAATTTATAGTGAAGATTTCATATAAAATTTAGCTAACAACTTTCTTGTAAAACTGCAGATTTTGAAATGTTAGTCTGTTTTGAATGTTGTTTTGACATTTTGTAATTAATGAACACAAGACGCACACACAAGGAAACTCGCTACGCAGTTTCATAATGAATAAAACATAGTCTAGATCAATGTTATCGTATCTCCCCCCCCGCCACAAAAAAAGATAAAAAAAAAGATAAAAAAAATAAAAGTTCAAAAGTCGCGTTTAAAAACAATGCTCATAAAAGGTAATATGACAAGTGAAAGAACGTAACTTCGACAAACAAGTTTCAGTCTCGTTGAAGCCAAAAGAAATTAGCACGACAAGATTTGAGATTTGCTTCCGTTGATAGAATATTTTACGTCAGTGCTGAGGCTAATAAATTACCTTTTGTTTTTATAGTTTTATTTCCCTCGTCTGCATCAGAAAAGTCATGTGATTACACGGTTTGTAAAATAAAAAGAAATCGATAAAGAATCAAATGGAGACAAAGTCCTACGGAACGACTGAATTCCCACGATTAGCGCGGTTAATCAATTGTAACCGCTTTATATTTAACATTCCACACAAGAGAGAACAGTTTTTGGAAATGTTTGTTTTGACATGATTTTCTGTTTTTTTTTTATTGATATTCACCCAATACAAGGCCAACAAACCACTCAAGGTAGAGTGTTATGGTGTCGTATGAACTTAAGGACAAGAATTGAAGTTCATGGTGCTGGTTAACTCTAGATTTAAAGAGTTAAATATTGTTGTGATCGAGAAAAACGAGAGCCTATACAGACTTTCGAAGTAACTGGAAACACAATCCTAATCAGGAACCCAGGGAAAATTCTCTAAACCTGTTCCAAAGACCAAAGAGGAGTGTGAGCCGGACAATAGGGGGACCTATTTACTCCTATTGAGAGAAAAAATAATTAGTGAATAAAATTTCAGAGTTTATGTGGAGATGTCAAAAGTATAGAGTTTAGACATTAGAAGCAACCGGAAACCCAATCCTAAACAAAAGGCAAATGATAAACCTCCACTCCTGTTCAAAGGTTCAGGGAGGAGTGTGAACCGGACGATAGACGAACATATCTACGTCTATTGAGAAAAAAATAGTTAGTGTCGTCTATCTAATATCTGTATCTTTGTCGTAATTATCATAACGTTTCGACCGTAGTACCCTCCGACTTTCTTGTGGCGTCTGTGTGGTTTCTATATGTCCATGTAAAGTTCAGGGAATTTCAAACTTTATTTAATCTACGATTTCTTTGTAACCTAGAAAGGGTTACTGAATTAGGAATAACCAAAACGGAGGTTGGAAATAAAATGTTAATCTTATAACAACAACAAAATACAATGCTCGCCAGGAGGTGGATTCATATATTTCCCAGAGGTATTTGCACATAAGTAAATAAAAACGAACCCGACTGGAACTGGAACTCGTCTCTCCGATTAAAAATTCCGAGCCGTTATCCATGACACCAACCGAACGTACATTACAGCAATTGGGCAGTAGCTAATCTGTCATCACTTGCTTGTCTTGACAGAATCTGCAAGGGTCTCTGCGTCCTTGTAGGTGATGAATTATTTTCCACCGGATAAGTAAGTTTCTAACAGCCGAAACGTCGGAAGCCTCTCGCTAAACTGCCGCTTTTTCCATAGTTCTGGCGTGATACATTCCTTGGTTCCACCATCCATAACCTTTGCAGCTGGGGCCCATCATGCCACGTGAAGGACGAATCCTTCGTATTCCATTAGTAAGAAGCAAGTTCCAGTTGTACAGCTTCTTCCAAACAACCGGTGAGCAAACTCTCAGTAGGGTATTTTTCCCCGATCACACAACACTTAGACAGCACATTACCCCCCCACTTACAATAGTGTCCAACGTATTTATGAGGATTAGGACATACCTATCGACATTCATTAGTACGGTATATAACAGATTTCGACAAAAAGTGCCATGAACGTCTGCTGGGATGAAGAAAGCAACTTTTTTAAAAAGTTCATTTTCTGAAAATGAATTAAAATGTAAAATCCTCAAAATGGGTTTTTAAAAAGAAATATATGATTTCTCGTACCTGTTTTAATTTAAGTACTTTGACCGTGCGTTTTTTCTTCTTTTTTTTTCCGAACATGAACACCTAGCGGGTTGTTTACTTGCTAACACCCTTGGGAAAGCTATGAATCTTCCTCTTCTTCTCCCCCCAGCTATGAGTAAATAGAAGGAAAGACAGGGTTCTATAGCCTTGGATGGCAACTGGACTACCAGAGAAAGAAATGGCAACCTACTGCGGGAAAAAAAATCTGCCTCGTCAGTCATGTATCTTTGGATACATGACTGATGAGGCAGATTTTTTTTCGCCTAAGTATGGCACATAACTGACTGAACTAAATGATATTCTGGATTAATAGAACAGAGGTAAAGAGACCAAGGAGAAGCCATGGCTCACCATCGCCTGAACCCTCCTCCACCACCATGCGGTGGCTGCGGAGGTTTCTTTAAAGCCAATATAGGACTCATTTCACAGAGAAGAAATCCCAATCCTCGGCAAAGATTTCCGCCAACAATGACGACGATATTTAGTTAGTCGTTATTTTGGATTCTAAGAAGAATAATTTTTTGCAAGTCAGCATTGACGATAACATTGATTTTTCCAGATACAAGACCTATTTAATCCGTAGCTGAGAAACGTGATAGATTCATATCTTTCTCAAGAGTATTCGCGCGTAAGTGAATGTAATGAAGCCGACTGAAGTTCGAACCAGGCTCTTCGATTTCTCATTCCGAGTCGCTATCCATTACATGACCCGCACATCCTGACCTGTGAAGTGACTTCCATGCTCATGTCTGCGGTATTTTATATCCTAGAGGTCCATCCTAACTTGTCAGCGTGGAGGTTGCCAGACAAGAATGTAGTAATCTAGAGAAGCTAATCTATCGCATCTACTCCTCCCTAGCTATTGTGATGATGGCCAAACTAAGAGTCCTCCACAAGAACTAGCTGAAATGCCGTTCGATAGGGCGCCTTTTAAGCTTTAAATTCTACGCATGGTATTTTTATAATTCGTTAGGAGAACCATATTTTTGTCACTTCAAATATCTTAATTACAGTTCAGTAATCATCGTATCGCGGGTCGTTAATGCCACATCATATCTGCCAGCTCTGCCACATTCATGTTTGTTCAACACTTACGGCTCCTGCCTGTGGTTTAAGAAACATTTCAGTCACAAGATAGACCGTTTCTACTGAAGGCGACACTTATCAAAAGGTTTGGTTTGTTTTGTGGCATAGCAACCTCAATGGGTCATTTAATACCAACAACTATTTTTTTTCCTGGTAATATTTTTGTTTGGTTAAAAATCTATTTCCGTTAATATTTTTCCTCAAAAATGTATAGCTGGTAATATTGTTTTTCTAAAAACGTATTGCTGGCAACAGTTTTTTTTCCAAAAACGTATTGCTGGCAATATTTTTTTTTTTTCAAAAACATATAGCTGGTAATATTTTACAATGCTTTTTACCTCACTTTCGAGGTTAACTATTTGCCTATAGCTGGGACCCTAACAGGTGCTACCACCCCTGATCAGGGTGGACCTGGGAACATCAGCAATTAAGAGGTGGTTCCACGCTCCTCAAAACCTCCTGATCAGAGGCCTTGCTGTTGGACGTAGTTTATCGTCATACCCAGGACACCTTATCAAAAGGCGATGCAAAACTAGTACAAGGCTGAGGCACCCACAGAAAAAAAAAAACTCATTCCATTCAAATACAAAATTAACTTCCTAACCATTGAGCTATTGCGGACACCCTTCTTGCCCCATTTGTGTCGACACCTCCACTTTTTATAGAAGTCGAATTCCAAAATATTTACTGTTTCCTGTCTAAAGAAACGGTGATATGTCTTCTACCCGAAGAGAGAGAGTGGGGTAAACCAAAAGAATGACGTGACTCCATTGTATACATAGCTGTTTCAACAGCGTCCTGACACCAAGAACATGATGTTAAAATCGTTAACAACAGACAATAAGTATATAAATAAAGAGGGTTTATTCCGTCTTCTTCCCACCCAGCTATCTTTACCTACCAATGTACGTATCATGACTGCCATTCTTGTACCCGTATAAGCGAAGCAGAAGCAGTTAAATTATTTCGGTGTCGAGGATAGAATATGATCGGAACATATAACAAATAGTGTGTCTCGTTTCTAAATGTCAATGTGTAGAATAGAAAGATTTTTCTCACCCTTAAAACATTCCGTTCCGCTAGATTGGAACAGACGAGAATAAAGTACCCCTCCCCCAATCAATTTACACAAAATATTTAATAATTCTCCGTTGGTACTAATCAGTAACAGTAAGATGTTAATAGATATATTTATTTATCATCATGAAAAAAAAAAATTCCATTGTCTATTAAAATAAATAAGTTGTCATGAACGAAAGAGAATTGAAAGGTTTTCAGTATAACCAACCAGGAAAATTATTCTGATATTTGGTCAGATTTTGAAAAGTGTGTTTAACCAAGAACTATTCAAAACCCCAACTTATTTGGATATGGCACATCTAAAATAATTATATAATACATTATTTTAAGACATTTTTATGTTTAACATTCTTTTTATAGATACAAATATACTAAGTAAATGCTCTGTTTATAATAAACAGTAATAAATAACATTTACCGGCCTGAACTGAATGTCCGAGAAATTTTCATAGAAAATATTCGTCCTCCGACAGGATTCAAAACTGTATCCTATACGGAACCGCCATATAGCCTGACGTGCTTTTACCGATTTCGCCACAAAACGGAATAGTCCATTATTTATGAGGTATTAGCAGGTCGTAACGTACGTAGGGTTAACTAAAGAACTAAGGGAGGAAGAAGCATAATTATAATAAGTTAGATTCTTCCACGGATTAGTACAAGTACGTTGGAAAAGAGTGCCAGACTTATGTAATATAAATTCTCTTATATGGTCGGGATTGACTGAACTTTTTTTACCGTTTATCAAACCTTTGCAGGATATTTAAAGAGAGAATATTCTTAGATTCTAAGAATATTTTTGGGTAGACAATAATCATTTAATAACTCCCACAAATTAACCCATATGATGGGAGGAAGAGGTGGATTCATGCCTTTCCCAAAAATATTTGCCCGTAAGTGAATATAACGAAACCGACTAGTTTTCCCAAGCGGTCACTCATGTAGGTACCGACCAGACTCGACGTTGCTTAACTTCGGTGATCGTACGATAATATGGCAACGAACTCTGAACACTTAACTCACAGCTGAAGTGAATGTTAGAAGCAAGATTTGGTTCTATATAAGGATACTGAGAATACCATGGGTGAAATATGTGAACAAAGAGGATGTTTAAAAAAAAAAAAATGACTTAATTGCATGTAATTGTTTGAGGAACTGAGCGTGGTAAGTGTTACTGAGAGAGTTCCCACATCACCGGATGAGCCATATCCAATTTGACAAAAATATCGACAAGGAAACAAAAATCAGGAAGAGACAGTGAAAATTTCTGGTACGCATAATAAGTGGAGCAGGCTTGGCAAAGTTGAGACTCACAGAGACAGTATAAAAAAGCAGACGATGAACCTCAACCTTTAAAATCGCAACAGGAAACCCTTGGTTATAAAGGTGTCTGGAAACATTCAAATTCTTCTTCCATACAAAGTTATGGTCATTGATTCTTCGTTTTACGCCATTTCAGGTATCGGGGGAAACAATGCTTATTGGTTTGGGGCTTTCGTCAAAACGAAAATACGATATCTAAAAAATAAGCAGTATGACTGTAAGTAACTGTACTTAAATTTTAAGGAAAAGAGAGAAAGGAAGAAGAGAAAAGAGAGAAAGGAAGAAGAAAAAAGAGGAGAAAGGAAGAAGAAAAAAGAGGAGAAAAGAGACAAAAGGAGAAAAGAGAGAAAAGGAAAAGAGAGACAAAAGAGAGAAAAGGAAAAGAGAGACAAAAGAGAGAAAAGGAAAAGAGAGACAAAAAAGAGAAAAGGAAAAAGAGACAAAAGAGAAAAGGAAAAAGAGACAAAAAAGAGAAAAGGAAAAGAGAGAAAAGAGAGAAAAGGAAAAGAGAGACAAAAGAGAGAAAAGGAAAAGAGAGACAAAAAGAGAAAAAAGAGAGAAAAAGAGAAAAGGAAAAGAGAGACAAAAGAGAGAAAAGGAAAACAAAAGAGAGAAAAGGAAAAGAGAGACAAAAGAGAGAAAAGGAAAAGAGAGACAAAAGAGAGAAAAGGAAAAGAGAGACAAAAGAGAGAAAAGGAAAAGAGAGACAAAAGAGAGAAAAGGAAAAGAGAGACAAAAGAGAGAAAAGGAAAAGAGAGACAAAAGAGAGAGAAACAGAGAGAAAAAGAGAAAAGAGAGACAAAAGAGAGAGAAACAGAGAGAAAAAGAGAGAAACAGAGAGAAAAAGAGAGAAACAGAGAGAAAAAGAGAGAAACAGAGAGAAAAGAGAGAAACAGAGAGAAACAGAGAGAAACAGAGAAAAAGAGAGAAACAGAGAGAAACAGAGAGAAAAAGAGAGAAAAAGAGAAACAGAGACAAAAAGAGAAACAGAGACAAAGAGAGAAAAAGAGAAGAGAAAAAGAAAAAGAAGAGAAAAGAGAAAATAAAAAGAGAAAAGAGAAAATAAAAAGAGAAAAGAAAGAAAGAAAGGCAAGAGAAAAGAAAGAGAGAAAGGCAAAAGAGAAAAGTAAAAGAGAAGGAGAGAGAAAAGTGTTACGAAATACTTTGTTTTATGCTATATTCAGGAATTCTACTAATTTAATTAAATAAAAAATTTTTTTTTCTATTTATAAGATCTAAGCATAAAAATATCTAAGCAACTTGAACGCTAATTCTTGCACAAAAATTAAGCAACTCAAGCACTGGTAAAACTTTAAATTTACTAATACTAATGTTTACTAAAAAAGAAAAAAAATCGAAAAGTGAAAGATAGCTTTATTCTTATCGAACAGATCGGTGGTGAAAAACTGCATTCATTCTAATGATTGTATTTTCATACACAGATCTCCATGTAGTAAGAAAAAAAAAACTAAATAATAAATAACACTTTTGCTTCAGTATCAAATGCATTTAAACCAGGTACACAAGTCTCACTGCAAGGCTCCTTAACACTACCATTACCATTGCCGATATTTCGAAACAACCAGATTAACGGGAATTATTTTCTTCTCTCCAAAAGTACACAGTGAAAGATCAGTTAGATAAGCTTGATAACAATTACTCTGAACACAGTTTGATATCTAGTAAACTTAGTCAAGTCTGGCACAAGGTTACTGTAAGAGCTCGAAAACGATAATGAAACTCGCAGCAAAAGCAATGTCTGGTCCCCAACGCACTACAGTAGTTGAGCTCTTGTGAGAAATTAATCAAATGCACAATGATAATAGAGATGAGATCATTAACCATCACTTTGCAGCAGATACCCAAGTACCCTAGAACAAGTCCACTACTTTCTAGACAAAGAAAGATCCCCCCCTCACCAAAACTGGTCACATACTGAGTAACTATTTGCCCTGTCGACAAGTTTAGACACGGTCAATGGTTGTTGCCTTTCCTTATAATAATAACAACATAGGTAGCACTCATAACACCTGGGCTTAATTGAATAGAGGTGTTAATATATACACGTTTTTTTTTTCTTGGGGAATTAAGATGGGCTATAGTAAATATACAGTTCAGTATCATACATCTGCTTGTCGGTTGCTTGGCCATAACCATGTCGCCTAAGTGCTGATGGAGTATGCATCCCTGTTCATGAACGGGTGTAATGGAGGGAGCATCTTTGCAGACTGGGTTACCCGACCTGAAGGTATTTCTAACTTGGCCTCACCTGCAATGTATTGCGTTGCTTTTATCAAAACGTATCAGTATCAGCTGACACAAAAGGAGCATAAATGAAACCAAGATTGGGGTATTTGTAGGGAGTATGGCCCCGAATGCGATGAGAAGAGGTACGAGCATTCGCCACCGTCAGGAGCCGAGAATGAGCAAGGGAAGTCGATATGGGATACGATTATCTTGACAAGCACTTCGAGAACAGTCGCTCAGATCACACACTGGTGCTCTCAAGAGCAGTCATGAATGGATCCTTATAAACGCTGCGTTAATTTTTGAACGAGAACATCGTGAAGACATGAGTAGATGAAAACATACTGAGGTACAAAGATCTGGCAGGGTAAACTAGAGAAACGTACCAAGCTGCAACTGAAGTTGTTCCGTTTCAGGTGGCAGTGCTGTTTGGAACAGTTCATGTGCTAAGGAAAAGATTTTGTCTGTAAGCTGCGGTTACGAGCTGAATAATGGCCATCATCATCATCCGGTCGAAATGTCTAATAATCGCAGGGAAATATCCAATAATAGTTTCTTAATATTCCCTTTTGAAATGCGGAGGTTATACGCTCGCGGATTTCAACTACATTATCACCTTGGGGATTAAACCCTCAATCTCTGAAACCACCTTGTCATGACTAGCGCAAGCATCACTCATGTTTAATACTACGCAGGCACCTATGAGAGTGCACCTATTTTTATTTTTCCTTTCCGGCAATTAACCGAAACGAAAATCGAATCGCAGCGCCTAGTCTAGCAAAAGGCCACAATTATAGAACGCCTATGAGAATGGAGCTGTCTGTGTAAGCAATAAAATATATGGGTTTTAATTTTCCCTCTTCGGCAATGACCCAAAACGATATTCAAGGTAAAATATCTAGCCAGGGGGCAGGGACATAATACAGTGTCGATTATTTTACTATAGATCAGTGATTTCCAAACATTTTTCAGTTGCCCTTCTCCCCCCCCCATACCAAAACCCAACGCTCCCACTCCCAAATATATAGACACAACCTTACCGACTCTCTCCTATCTATAGTAAATCTTTGATTGGATTTTCTTGGTGCTAGTCTTGCATACCAAATAAGTACCTTAGTATTTTCCTTAATCTATATCTATAATTATCAAAATGTTTGTGAGCATGTATATGCGTTTGTAAGATCGGATGTTGTTTATGCGTTTCCACTGTTTTCATCCGATTTCGATGAATTATTTTTTGTTTGATAGATAATTCTTCAGTGCTGGTTTTGAGTTTAAATTGGCTGGAAAAATTACAACGTTGAGGGTGAAAATCGAAAAAAAAAAAAAAAAAAAAAAAAAAACTGATTTTTTTTATACTTTGTGTAAAAATCATAGGCAGAATTTAATGTCTGTAAAAAAGCAGTGTACAATCAATTTCGAGAGTTGAAATCTAACGCAAAAGATTATTAGAATTATAAAAAAAAATTATATTATAAATAAAAATTATCGTATATTATTATTATGACGCTCCATGGAGGAGGTTCCTTCCTTGCAAGATTGAGAACGCAAAAACGGCCCTTTTCAGGGCCACCTCCCGTTCAAATTGTTAACCCCCCCCATTTGGGCATGTGCCTCAGTTGCACCAAATTGTTTTTGCTAATATTGATTTTCCTCTGGGCTGACTTCAAACGTAAACTTCTCTAAATGAACGCCAAAAATTCCCAGTAATGAAACACCCGGTCGAAAACGGGTAATACAGTGTAACCCGGATATAAGAGAAACCCGGATATAAGAGAGATTTTCTCTGGTTCCAAATTAGAGCCTGTGTTAATGTATATAAAATAAACCAAACCCGGATATAAGAGACGACAACTCTCTTATATCCGGGTTACACTGTACTACTAGCGTTATATATAAATGGGATACAATGAAAAGTGAACACAAGGCAAGATACAATGTGCGTGCATGGTGTATGTTATGGTTCAGGTGTGCCACCATCTGGCTGTCCAATTTTTACCCCTCACAGTCCCCACTGCATCGTTCTACCGGCCCCATGGGGGCGGTACCGCCTACTTTAGGAATCGCTGCTGTAGACACACCTGATTCAAAAAGAGAGATTTTGCATCAATCAGTATGTCAGCATAAAGAGGATGTGCATCTGCGGACGCATCAAAGATATATTTCTCTGTATATCTATCAAGATATACTTACGAGGTTGGATCGATAGGTTCATAGCCCGAAACAATTATTAGCCGAATTTTGATGTGAAAACTTCAACGTTCGATCTATGTGATCGATTGAAAGACGTTTTGAGATAAATACATTGAAAAAGATTATTTAAAAAAAAAAATGTCATAAATATTTGTTGTATAAAGAGTCGTTGACGAAAGCTTTCCAAGGTCTTAGCTGGAGAAAATTACAATTATCTATGGGTATTGAATTGTATTTTTATGATTATTTGCTATCAGTTACGTATAATTCCTATGCGAATAAAAGTCATTACTATGACTATACATTTGTACCTACAGCGTTTTGGGAATAGTAGAAAAAATAGTACAAACATCTCATATCGCGCGACCACCAAATTTTCACTTAAAATAATTTTACCATGTATCTTGTGTATTACGATAGATGAGCCTCTTTTTCTCTATCTCGCTATAAAATCTTAAATAAGCTAAAAAAAAAAAAAAAATACAACTAAAAGAGAATGATAAAAAATATCGTTAGTAATACTCGTTGCGTAAACGCGTACAGCCATAAACAACCGAACGAGAAACAGCTAAACATCTTATAAACGTAAACAATGGAAAAGATGCATATTTGCTATGTTTGTATTTTATAATACGATACTAATATGTGAATATTACATGCATTATTATTGGATACATTTAAGTAAAACACTAATTTTATCAAAATCATGTTTCTTTTAAATACAGCTCTATTTTCGACTACGGTAAATGGAATATAATTTGGTCAACGGCATAGTTAGGGCCAGCAGAACATACGATAATTTTGAATCTCGTGTATGATGCAACCCTCTTAAAATTAGCTTCAAAATAAAATTTTCAGAAGTCGCATGATACGCGAGGATATACGGTATATAAAAAATATACTTGCCACTTGAAACGACTCCATGTTGAATATTAGACACTTACCTGAAAAAAATAAGAAAAAAAACGACATTAATAAAAAATTCAAATCATTAAAATTCAAGCAGACGAAAAGAAATTAAATTAGAATGTTCTAACTTTCTGATAAATATGGCTTTTGAAATATATTTGTAAATTAAAAAAACAAAACAACTTCTGTCATCATTTGCATTTATGTTAGGATTGCCAAGCGTCCCTTACATACTGGACATGTCCCGTATATTGGATAATTTTGTCACCTGTCCCGTAATGACCTTTTAGGGACACCCCAAATAGTTCTGTATCTAGTTCATTACCAAATTTTGTAATAAAAATATTATTTCACTACCTTCTGACTGTTCTTGGTTGTAAGTTTATAAGCAATTATACTTTCTTTTCTCGGATTCCCTTGATGAAAAGAACCCAAATGTAACGAGGAATCTAGTGTTGATAGAAGTTTAGACAAAACTGACGTGTTTATTCCTCTGTTGTCTTTATTAACAGATTTCGACATCTATCAGAGAGATGAAATTTAAATTCTTATTATTGTATTATTCCAAAAATGTAACACAATCAGCAGCTAGCTATTAATGTCAACAATTATTTCCCAATTTAAATATAAATTTTTTTTCTTTGCTTTTTTTTAAATCTTATTTTTTGTTTCAACGGACGATGTACGTTGATGCTGAAAAGAACAGTTTCCATACACGAAACCTTAGTCATACATAGAATTACCAGACAGCCATTATATTCGGGACATAGCCTGTATTGGATAATTTTGCCCCTTATCTTGTACCGACTCTTCAGGGACACCGAAAATGTTCCGTATTTAGTGCATTTCTATATTTCGTAATAAAAATATTTTTTTACTACCTTCTTAAGGTTCATGGTTGTAATGTTGCAAGTAATTATACTTGCTCTTTTCGGATTCTCTTGATGAAAATAAATCAAATCTAATAAGGAAAATAGTGTTGTTAGAAGTTTACACAAAACTGACGTGTTTATTTCTGTGTTGTCTTTATAAAATAAATATTTTCAAATGATTTCACTTATTATTTTTTCTTAACTTGTATTAAATAATTTCCAAATGATTTTACTTCTATTTTCCTCAGAATACATTAAAATCATTGCTTTATGTTTTTAAATTATGTCTCTTTTTTTATATAATATATTGGTCTGGGTGTGTCAGTATGTATGTAGAGAGAGAGAGTGTGTGTCCTGTATTTCAAATTTTCAAATATGGCAACCCTAGTTTATGACCTTCCTCAAGAGAACTATCAATATCGAAAGACAGGTTTGTTTTTCAGTTGTTAGTTGGAAGAAAAAAACTGTAGAAAACAACGTTAAATATATGGATGGTACTTTTACACAAGCAAACTACAATCATGTGTTCCTTAACCCCTGTGGATTGCAGGTGTTAAGAGAAATCTATTTCTATGAAGGAAACTGCTCAGAGTTCTGAGTCATTTATATAAAAGACTTCAAAGAAGTCTTTGATGTGGTCGGATGACCTTACAATTAGAGATTTTTCATACGTGTATTCATTGGTCGGCGTCCAAATTAAGCGAGTTGGCCTGCGAAGACAGTTGTTGCAGAAATCTGTTTCAGAGCCGTCCGTTTACTACCATTCGCTAACCTGCCATGTAAATTATACAACAAAAGCCGAGCAACTCCCAACTGAAGTTATTTTGAGGTACAGTGTAACCCGGATATAAGAGAGTTGTTAGGACCGGAGAAGAAGTCATATCAGGGTTTCTCTTATATCCGGGTTTGGTCTATTTTATATACATTAACACAGGCTCTAATTTGGGACCAGAGAAAATCTCTCTTATATCCAGGTTTCTCTTATATCCGGGTTTGGTCTATTTTATATACATTAACACAGGCTCTAATTTGGGACCAGAGAAAATCTCTCTTATATCCGGGTTTCTCATATATCTGGGTCTCTTATATCCGGGTTTCTCTTATATCCGGGTCACACTGTATTTCTAAATGCATGCCGGTAAGCCTTTTTTTTCGTTTTAGCTACTGACCATAATCACTACAGTTAAAATAAAACACTTTATTTACTGTAAGACTTATTTGATCTTTCGTCGTTCCATTCATTTCTCTTCATCTTATTTCTTTTGTTTCCCACGTGACACAGGGGCACCCATGTAATGTAGCCAAAATAGCAGGACCTATCTAGTGAAAAGTAGCCCGACAGAACCTTTTTTTTAAGAATCATTTTGAATACAAGGTTATCTTACACTAACTGCCGAAACTGAACACTGTATTGCATGCTATTTAACCTATAGCTAGAGGAAAATATATTCAAACCATTTCAAGGCGCATTTGTGCCAAGTGAACGGAAGTGATTCGCATTTTGACCCGATAACCGTTACGCTTCCCGTATATTATATAAATCAAATCAAAAAGCCCTTTCAGGATTTAATGTCTGTTTGGGTTATTCCGCTAATATCTTTAACAGTTATAATTTTAGATGCAAAAGAAGAATTTTAGAATGTTAGTAAGTCTATTGACACACACACATACCCACCTACATATTTAACTCTCCATACAATTTGTCAAAAGTGGCCCAAACTTGAGAAAGTGTCAAGTAATCTTGCCATGTTCCGGTAACTTTACAATGACACCTGTTCAAACATTAGCTAACCTTGCTAATTTGTACGTGATTTTATTGCAAGGCACGCCAAACATTGCACTTGAATGCTCGCGAGGAGCAAATTTCGGCGAGGAAGAATGATGAAGACGTAAAAGTAAAAAAAGAAAACAAACAAATACTTTAAAGATATGGCACACTTTGTTGAAAGAAAAAAATTCTTTAGATTCCAAAAGTTGGAAGAGCAAAATGCAAATGAACGAAAAAGGATTAAAATATATCAAAGTATAAATATATATATATATATATATATATATATATATATATATATATATATATATATATATATATATGTGTGTGTTTTATATATATATATATAAATACAAACGCGTAGAAAATATTTAATATATTTATTTTCTCGTGCTTCGACAGTACCAAAAAATGTTTGACACATAGCGGGGGGGGGAACTTGTGAAAGACTTCTCCATATGATGCCATTTATGCAATACACGTCTATTTAAACTTGAAATACAGCGTTCAAAACAGAAAACAAAAAATAAAACAAACTAGAAGCCAGGATGTAGTTAGAAATCGTTTTGTCAACGATACTAATTAATAAAATACGATCGAAAGTACTCGACCATAAACATAAATTTAGGCAGTTAATCCCACATTTGATAATTTAAAACCAGTCAGTTTTACAGCCATCATGGAAAGAAATAAGAGCCAAGCTTAAATTCTGAAACTATTCCAAGAGTTGGTCTTTGTAGTGTTACCATTACCATATTCAAAAGAGACGTGGAAGTCTTTGCATAGAATATTTTGTCCTAACATTTTTCGCCCAGGGGCAAAATAGACCGACAATGCTGTTGGAAAGTGAGAATATGTAAGGAAACGGCATCGCCTAAGTAACGACAGAATTTATTTCAGCATGCTGTGTTTTATTAGAAAGTGAGGAAATTGCAGAACATTCCCCTGTAGAAAAATAAAATCACTAACTTTCAAGATATCTACACTTTGGTTTATTTATATTTTTAAAATACATTTTCAACTATATCGTACATAATTTAGGAAAGATCTTAACATTCTCAGACTTGTTTTTTTTTTTTTTACACCTGTATTCTTCCACTATTTCCAAATAGTTTTATGCCTACATATTCGAAAATCTTCAGGTGTATAGTCCGTGAGGTTTGAGCAACTCAGGCTGGTGTAATAGTTAGCAAGCTTGTCTCTCTAGAACAATTACGACCGAGTAGTGAATTCGATTCTCACTGGGTGCCCCATACTTTCGGCCTTGTGCAATATCTAAGCTACGCTTAGAAAACCATGGGGCACCTCGGTAGTGGTGTAATGGTTAGCAAGCTTGTCTCACTAGAACAATTACGACCGTGTAATAGGTTCGATCCTCACTGGGTGCCCCATACTTTCGGCCTTGTGCCACATCTGAGCTACGCTTGAAAAATCACTATAATCCGTGAGGTAACAATTTTTTATCTTTTTTTCTGCATAGTAAAAATATAGTAGACCAATCTGTAACATTGTAGTTAAACATACCTATGTTATCAAAGTTTATATAAGCAGTAAAGTAAACATACTAACAAATTAACTATAAAATTTACAGCAGCAAAAAGCAACATTAATAAAATTAAATGAATTAAAATTTTAAAAAATGGAATTTAGAGAAGATAGATATATAGGAATCGGCGTTGCTAAGTAAAATAGAATTACCTTACTCGTGTATCAGACGACTTTTCAAGACCTAATTTTGAAGTTAATTTTAAGAGGGTCGCGTCATAGATGAGATATAAAATTAGCGTATTTATTGCTGGCCCTGACTACGTCGTTGGTCTAAGTATATATCCATTTTCTGTAGACAAATTAGCTTAAAAATTAGGTTTTTCAAAGGTCACATGACGAGTATGGTGGACTCATCCTGTCGTATTCGACGTATGAGGGTCAAGCAGCTCAGTTCCTAGGAATCATCGAGTCAAAGCGAACAATCCTTTTCTTAGCTGCATAGTATGCGTTTCGCTAGGGCTACATGCGGTTTTGAATTCATAGTTTCCCTTCCTAAACCAGTTGACACCCAAGGCTATAAGACCCAGTCTGTCCTGTTATTTACCCATAGGTCTGGGGAGAAAAGATGGATTCATAACTTTCCCAATAAATGCAATGAACTCAAAAGGCCCAGACACCAGTATATATGAGTTGATTATAATGGTGAAGGCTTTTTCAGAACCAATCGAATACAGAATACCTGGTGCACTATATGCCACAAGGTCCCCAAACGACCCTCGGCAGGTTTTTGAATTCAGAGCTGTCCTTTCCATAGACCAATCCGAGCGGCTATCGACTACGCCACCGAGCCTCCTATTGATACGCGAGTATATAAAGTATATTATCTGTGTGGCTCGCATTGCTGGGAATGAAGAGTTAAAATAGTAGCAACTATATATATATATATATATATATAAATAAACGATACAAAAGCAAACTATTTCCTCATGGAGTTTATAACTAACGATTGTCGAATGAGTAAGCAGAAACCTATTTGGGAAAAGGTGGAAGTAACAAAAAGAATAAATACAATCGTTCAAACTAGTCTGAGAATGTTAAGGACTTTCCCAAAATATTTACTGCACCGTAAAAATAAAAATAATAATAAAAAAAATACCATTTTTTTTTTTTTAATAAATAAATCTAAGTACAAATTTCTTCAAGAAATGAAATACAAAGAAAAAATGACAAAGAATATTGGCACTTCAGTAGCGAACCCACTCACGGAAGAGCCGCTCTTCTCTGTAAAAAGTGAACAAAATGGATGCATTACAAAAGCCAAAAAACTTATTTGTTCATAGTTCACAAGTTTTTAAAAAATGAGAGCGAGAGAGAGAGAGGGGGGTGGGCAACACACCAAGACAGGTTCTAAAGTGCTCGGGGTAGGTAGCGTAAATAACAATGTAACGATGAGTAGAGAGAGGAAGTCGATTGTTGAATCTTGTCACGCAGTGTCTCCCGTCACACCTCAAAAATGCAAACACACTTATACGACACACACGCAGCAAAGATGAGCAGACGCGATGCACTGAACGGAGGACCCCCTTGAAAGGCACAAACTTGGCTCCTGCGTCTACAATTCTTGTTAGTTTAAGATAAACTGTCAATGCTTGCAGGAGGTACAAATATTTCAGCATTTGGGAAAATAAAAGAAAGGAAGCCGTATCTCTTATACCAAAAGATTTAAAAAGCCGTATCTCTTATACCAAAAGATTTACATGGCGATACACCAAACTAGCTGTATTATTTAAACTCGTTCTCTCTATAATAGTGTTATGGTATTTCTAATCTCCATTAAACGTATTTTCTGAGCTATTTACTTTTTGAAACCTCTGAAAACAATGCATAATTTTTGTCCTGGTTTCATGTTTAGCGTGTCAACAACATTATTGCTCACCTTTTTAAAAGGATTAAAACAGTTCATTTGTAACGACTCATATCGAGAAAGTTACACTTTTTCGTGATGATAACATATGTGTTGTGCGGGAATATGTAGCAGCAAGTTTTTTGGCTTTTGTAATGCATCCATTTTGTTCGTCACTTTTTACAGAGAAGAGCGGCTCTTCCGTGAGTGGGTTCGCTACTGAAGTGCCAACATTCTTTGTCATCTTTTCTTTGTATTTCATTTCTTGAAGAAATTTGTACTTAGATTTATTTATTTAAAAAAAAAAAATGGTATTTTTTTTATTATTATTTTTATTTTTACGGTGCAGTAAATATTTTGGGAAAGTCCTTAACATTCTCAGACTAGTTTGAACGATTGTATTTATTCTTTTTGTTACTTCCACCTTTTCCCAAATAGGTTTCTGCTTACTCATTCGACAATCGTTAGTTATAAACTCCATGAGGAAATAGTTTGCTTTTGTATCGTTTATTTATATATATATATATATATATATAGTTGCTACTATTTTAACTCTTCATTCCCAGCAATGCGAGCCACACAGATAATATACTTTATATACTCGCGTATCAATAGGAGGCTCGGTGGCGTAGTCGATAGCCGCTTGGATTGGTCTATGGAAAGCGAGTGAAACATACAACATATATATATGAAAAGTTCAAGCAAAACACAAAAGTCTCCGTATAAAAACACTTGTGTGTATATATATATTTTGATATAAGGTTTGCATATATCTACTAGCTAGAAAATGGGTACCAAAAAGAATATAAATTTTGTACTTATCTGTTTGGTTGTCACGAGATTGAAATGTGCGTCATGTTTCTATAAATTCAAGGAGCAAAAAGAGAAAAATTGACTTTCCCGCCTAACGATGATTCATATGGGTTCGTCAGATCATGTGACTTTTTTTTATTCTCGTGAATATTCAGAATTATATGTTTTTGTTTTAGGTCAAGAGGAGATAACTTATTTGTCTCTCACTCCAACTATTTCCATAATGGAATACATAAGATGTTTTGTTAGCATTTAGAAGTAAAATTACTAACATGAGCAGTCTAAATCATCGAGTCAAAGCGAACAATCCTTTCCTTAGCTGCATAATATGCGTTTCGCTAGGGCTACATGCGGTTTTGAATTCATAGTTTCCCTTCCTAGACCGGTTGACACCCAAGGCTATAAAACCCAGTCTGTCCTGTTATTTACCCATAGGTCTTATGGAGAAAAGATGGATTCATAACTTTCCCAATAAATGCAATGAACTCAACTGGAATTCGAACTCGGCTCTCCGATTTCTCAATCCTTGCCGCAATCCATTACGTGTCGCCTTTACATGGAAACGCCCACTATTTCTACAAGGACTTGTGTTATGGTCCGGTTCCTTGTACTACGGTGATATTCCAAGGTAGAACCAATAAAGAAGAACTCGAACACGGATATGGAATAACACAAATATATTACAAACAGGAATATATACAGAGAAGTAGAAAGTGTTAGTACGAACAATCAGGTTTAGTAGTAATTGTCTGAAACGCGACTCCGTTTCGGACTGCCTCTGACTCGACTGACTGACTCGCTCGCTCTGACTAACAGACAGACTCCTGACGGACTTCACTCCAGACTCAACAGTATTTAGTCACCCCCCCACGAGGGCATCATGTGGCATAAGGCCGGTTTAACGTGGGATCTCCGAGCCCGTGGGCTCGGCCAAAAATATGCCTTTTTGAACCCGTATAAACGGGTTCAGGGTCGGTTTACCTCCCCCGAAAGAGACTCCGCCTTTCGGCGTAGCCTCGTTCGGGTTCCTCCCCGCCCGAAGGCAGAGTGTTAAACCAATCAGCCGGTCGCCCGACTTCAGACTGAACTCCCTGCTTCCTCTTGAGGCGCAGTATTTATTACGTATGGAATAGTCCATTATGTTATTATTGGTAAGGTCCCATAACAACTTGTTTTCAGGAACTCTGAATATTTTATCTAACGTTGTGATAAAGCGTTTTTCCTAAGCAGCATTTAAGATGTTCATTCATGCTCATGTACGCAGAATAATTTGTGCAAAATTAAAAGTAACTCTTAAAAAAAGCCAAAAAAAAACAAACAGAAAAACATTTGTAAAAAGGGGGCGCCTGTGTTCTGGTGCAACTAGGTCAATTATCTATGAGTGTAATGTCAAAAGAACAGATTAGAAACCTCATTAAAAACAAGTTTTATAGAAACGTAAGGTTCTGTCTTAAACTAGCAGCTGCAATTTGGTTATACGACAGCAGCAGCAGACTCGATCTTGCATGTTATCTCCTTCAAACATAAAATAGATAAATAAATAACGGTGCCGAGAACTGATATGAAATATTAATTTCCGACATCTCAGATTGTGGGTGTAGGCAGTGTATATTACACATATTTATGCAAAAACTACAGTTTGGAAGTGTATGCTATTGGAAATCAAAACGAATTTTAAAAGAAAATAGAGGAAAATATGGAAATAAAAGCAATACTGCGCATTTTAAGAGAAAAGTGATTTCAAGACTGTCTGCAGGCAATATCCTGCAGGCTGATCATGCGAAGGAGGGGAAATAGCAAAGAATATCATATTCTCCACATATCTGCCACAAATTAAATACTTTCATGAAGTTTCTTTTAAAACTAATGAATTTATCGTAAATAAACATCGGCATGGGTCACACAGCTTTAAAGAGGAAAGAGTTTTGTTAATTATATGCGCAGGTTGCGAGAATAAAAAAAAAACGGTTTTATGATCTCTAATGCAAGCTATTAAAGGAAAGCAGGAAGAAAGGACTAATTATAAAAATGACAGAATTTATGGCCATCCTAAAAAGAGACGAGCCAAAATGCGAGCTACAAATTGGAAATGTCGACATAAAGCAAATTTATCAGATAATAGAAACTAGTACAAAAATCAGAAGGCGCATTGGAATAGCAAAAGATGCCTTCCAAAAGCTAAACAAAGTATTAAGAAACAGGAAAATGTCATTAGACGTAAAGAAGAGAGTGGAGAATTATGTAATGTCAGTTCTCCTATGAGGCAGTGAATGTTGAACAATTTCTTCACAGAAGAAAGCAACTGAGATGTGGTTCTACAATAATATACGGAGAATGTCATGGAGGAGAGAACTTAAATAACGAGGAAGTTGTAAGGAATCTGGGAACGAACGGGATGCTTATACTTAAACTAAGAAAGAGTTGACATCCCTGTGGCACATTCTTGGAGAAGTTGACACTATGACATACTGAAGACAAGAAAGGCAGAAAAAAAAACAGCCTCGATCTAGCACGAATGTCTTCATATTTGTTGCTATTATCAAAACGTTTCGGCCTTCTTCAGCTGTCTGTCACCGTGAGAACCTATCGAACGGGGTACTTTATTTAATCTACAGTGGTAGATTTTCCGCATTCTGCTTAAACATAACCCATCGTCTTTAGTTCGACTGTAAATAATAATTATGTTCAGATTACCGAAGTTAAGCAACGCCGAGACTGGCCAGTATCTAAAAGGGTGACCATTCGGGAATACCCAGTGCCGTAAGCATAGATGTGTGATGTGCGGGTGGTGCAATAGAGTCGGGTTCGAATTTCAGTTAGGTTCGCTACATTCAAATACGCGCAAAGAGGTGACCCTTAACACGTGGTAGGGTAATGACCCATACCTCTCCAGGATCTGGAGCAGGCTTACGTCCTACAAAGGACCCTCACGGGCAGAGGAGAAAATGTGTATAACTCTTCACACCCAGGTTTTCAGACAGAAATTAACGTTAGCTATTTGTGAATAAGAATGCAGGACTTGGGGGCGGTGTTCATGGCTCTTCACAGTTTCCTATCTTTTATACCTCTTAGCAGTGTTTCTCTTTCTTTATACTACCATCCACAAGCTCATTATGTAAAGTACTCGCTGTTTGCTCTCCGTTCCTCTAATCTTCGATATGTCCTTTTTTTCAAGGCTTCTTTCCTGAATGTCCTGGAAAATTCAACAGTTTATATTCTGATTCTTAATACAAGCGTGATTCTATTTTTCTTAAAACTTCCTCATTACTGTTGATGTAATGGAATAACTTGTCACCCCCATCACTATAGATAGTAACTACCTATAAGTATCTGCAAGTCAACGGACAACAGAGGCTAGCTGGGATCTATTACTATTACTATTCACAATATCTAACACTCTGCCTTCGGGCAGAGAGGAACCCGGGTGAGGCTATGCTGAAGGGCAGATTCTCGTCCAGGGATGTATGGTAAACTGCATCTATAAGAAAACCAATCTAAAACTGATGTAATGGAATAGCCTGTCACTCCCCATGGGTGACTACACTATAGGTAGTAACAACCTATAAGTATTTGTCAACGGACTACAGAGGATAGCTGGGATCTGTTACTCAGCTCTTAGCTATTGTCAAACTCTCTGCCTTCGGGCAGAAAGCAACCCAGACAAAACTACGCCGAAGGGCAGAATCTCGTCCGGGAAGGTAGACAGACCCGAACCTGTTTATGCGGGGTTTACGGAGAAATTTTGTCCGGGCATACGGGCCCGGAAAAACTCACGTTAAACCGGCCTTTTGCCACATCCCGCTATGTGGGGAGCCCGGGTAAATAGCAATTGACTTAATGCTAATTCGTTAAGTGTACCTTCTTGTAGTAAACCTATTTCATTACTTACCTCCAAGTTTTTCTTCCTTATTTCTTTCTATTATCTCGAAAACACGAGATACAACAGTTGGCGTCGACGATTCGACTACAACATAAGTTTAAAGAAAGTTTACGGTAGATGGCGCTGTGTTGCTAAGTAGACTAGGTTACATTTGTCATTTGTGTACATTTGTGTCTAGTCTGTCTTCAACGTTTGTGTGTAATAGTGAATTAATTGAGAAGTGTTCTGTTTAACAATGGCGTGAGCAGGCAGATATGATTTTTACATACGGCCGGGCGAATGGTAACGGACGCGAGTCTACACGGCTGTATCAGATTGCGTTTCCAGACCAAAGACAGTTGGATCATTCAACCTTTGCTGCTGTTTATCGTCGCGTTGCTGAGACAAGATCTGTGGCACCAGAAATTATGGATCGAGGAAGACCGAAATCCGCTCGCATGCCTGACCACGAAGAACATATTTTACATGACCTTTTGGACATATGTTTATATCGACATTTTACCTTGTTTTAGGGTCAGGAACCCGCCCTCAAAGATTGTAAAAGTGTTTTTGTTGCACACTGTATAAGAGGACTGGTATTACATGGCAGTTGAGCACTTTTTTTTTTTTTTATTTCTAATGAAATTTTCTTGTTTCTTAATACTTTGCTTAGCTTTCTAGAAACCAATATTTGCTATTTCAATGCGTTTATTTTTTTTTTTTATTTCGGTTTTATTTTTTTCCAAATATATCTATATAAAATATGGCGCTAATTCTTAAGTGGGGCTTAAAAAAGTTTTACTGTTCCATTCGAACACAACCAGTCTCTGAAGTTACATGTAGCCAGTAGTTTTTATTTATTTTTTGAAATGGTGAGCCAAACACAGTTTTGAATCAGTTCTTACGAAGCAGCAAGCGTGACAATTTTTTTTCTCTATTTAGGTTCAGGGAAGGCATTAATTATTAAGATGGATTAACAGCTTGACACACAATAATCTCAAATATAAAAGGGAGAAAGATTCGAAATGAGTTTCCTCCCATCGAGAACATCTCACAATGACTCATAAGTACAGAACTTCATACCTCTCAACCCACCAAAATTCTTTATTTTCTATAGCGATAAATCCGCGCAGATATTCGAATTCTACGTACAAAACACCTGCTTGTAATGACGACGCATAGCGGCCTAAATTTACACACAAGCATCAATAAGTCCGTAGCTTAACGCATTCGCTGCTGAGGACGCACTTTTACGTCTTCATGAAACTTTACTTGCTTGCTCTTGACGTATATATATATATATATATATATATATATATATATATACACGTTTTCTAGACTTTGTGTCTCTAGCGCTTTTGTTAGTAACTACTGATTCGCGCTATTTCTAAACCGCCACTAACATACATTAGCGTACAATACGACATGTTTTGTGACGTATTGTGGATGTTGTCTAGCTGAGCCTGTGTTGCAGGCCATAATACAAGGTGTCCCCCCCTAAAAAACTGACATAATTTAAAATGTTAATATCTGAGTAACTACATGTACCAAACGAAATTAAAAAGGATTCATGTTGAACTATAACAAATTTATTTATCAAAAGATATTCAAAGAGATGTAGATTTTTATAATCAATTTCACAAAGCGTCACAAATGTTCAATATGCGCACGATCTCTGACTAGACACACGTCAAGTCGGTATTCTAGCTCTTGCCAAACACGCAGTAGCATGACTTGCGTAACATTCTCCAGTGCCTCAGCGATTCTCTGCTTAAGTTCCTCTAGACTTCTAGGAAAATGGGGATATATAGAACTGTCCTTTCACATAGCCCCATAGAAAAAAAATCTGATGAGTGGGGTGTCCATTTCAATAGCGGATTATTATTATTATTATTATTGGTACGCTCGGTCCATCTTCCTGGTAGATTAATATTAGGTTGACCGTGAGGACTTACCTCAGTTTTTACGTATCTTGTTAAAATTTGAGGTCATTTGAGAGAGGATTGACTAGATTATTAGACTACAAAATTATGTCAAATTTTTTTTTTGGGGGGGGGGTGACACGATGTATATTTAAACGGAACAGCACAGCCAGGCAACAATGATAAAAAAGGCAGCAGTAAATGTGTTTATGAAAGAATTTGACGCCAAATCATTTTCCATAAAAACAAACATTTTTTGTTAATGCTCTTCATGCAAAAGGAAAATCGAACTTTATACAAAGGACCCAGAAAAAAAAACAAAAACAAAAAAAACACAGTCCGACCAAGAAAGGATCAAATTTTGAGAATAGGATCGAATAGAATAAATTTCTGACCCTCCTTACCCCCCCCCACACACACACCGGAAAAGTGAAAGAAAATTCGGCATCTATCTATGATTCAGGCTACCGAATTATTGACTCACTGGTGCATATTCGTGAGTGCGCTGAAAGGATTTCAGTCCGACTCACCACCCAGAATCTGACCAATATATTCAGACACCAGTTTTGATTTAGAGGAAAGGCTTTTTTTTTTTTGGTGGGGGAGCTGTAAACTTTTCAGTTCCCCCACAAAGAGGACCCTTTCTGCTTGTCATCGAGCTCATGATATGTTCTGGTTTCCATACGATAATAATGGTAAAAAAAAAAAAAAAAAAAAGCTAGAATGCGCTTTTTTAGAAAGACGTCTAGGCCCTCCCCACATTAGCAATTAAGTTGTACCAGTTCTGACCTTTACAGTTCAGGGGCGCCATGCTACTTCCAAGGAATCGAATCACCGCCATTTCCTCAATAGCCCAAAGGTAAGAAAAAAGTTCCACTCTTACAGTTTTTTCGAAGAATTCAACTTTACGGAATAGACTCCCATATGATTGCTTCCCTGAATACTGCAATCAGAACCTCTTCAAGTCAAGGCTCAATCGTTATTTGTTCTTATCTTCAGTCTTCACTTCCTCTTTCATTCATATCACACATTATTCAACATTACCTTTTTAACAATAGTCTCCTACTTTGAGTGGCTCTTGAGCCTTGTATTCTGGGAATCTTCATATAAAAAAAATACAAATTGCTTATTTCTCAGACTGCCTGCGTGCAACTGAAACCACAGAAACGAAACCCGAGGCCAAGAGAATGACGAAATAAAAACAAAAATGTACATTCACATCTCTTTTCGTACTAATGGCAATGATCGCCGTGTGAGTCCCGGTAAATAAAAAGAAATGCAATGCCGATTTCAAACGCAATAACATTATCTATACATAAAACTGTGCGTGCGAACGACATGAGAAATCAATTTCCTCGCTCCAAGGTTTTCAGAAGAAACCCATCGAATTCAAACTTGCTTGTGTAATTTATTTGATAAAAATCAATGAAAAGCAAAATTTCAATTTTCATTCAATTATCCCGATATTAAATTAAAACGTTAACATTAATTCGCAATGTTTAATCAAATTTTTAATTTATCTCCCTGCTAGCTAATCCCGGCGATTTTCGTAAAGCACTCAGTGTGGGTTGAGATCTGACACTGGCAAAGTAGACTTCGAGATAATGTTACTAACAATAAAGAATAAAGCAGACAACCATGAAATTTGTACACCAATCCACACAACGGAGGAGGATCTATGGAGGATTGGTTGACGTGGAGGAATGCTTATCGTGTTTGCTCAATTACTATCATGTTAGATCCTCATTGTGTAAATACGGCTTTGTGCCAAATTAAGAATCACTGATCAAAGAAAGGGGAGGGCCTATCTGCATAGAAGAAACAAAGTTTGATATATGGGCTTTCAACAGGGCTCGAACACTGATACCAGTTCCACTTAACTATTTCAAACAAAGACGGTGAAAAGGTCCACCAATACGGTGTGGTATCAGAATGTTCCCGGACAAGAATCTTCCAGCAGACTTCATTAATCTAAACACTCGATTCATATTCTTCAATGGACTCGTCAGATCGTGACTTTCATGTGGATGTCATGAATAGCACCAAACACATACAGAAATATTGAAATCATCAACTGTATGCAACCGCTTGTTCAGATCAATGTTTAAAATGGCTTCTTCACACGAATGAAAACTTCAGTCGTTAGAGAGTGGCACCTTTCTTTGAATTTTTCTTTCAAAATGACAAAGAACTTCAAATAACAGAATATCGTAATCAAAATGTTGACTTTCTTCGAACCAAACTACTAAAAAGGTTGAAAAAGAAGCTCCTATCAATATTAGAAAAGAGATAACAGTGGACTTGTAAAATCTATTCCCCCACCGAAAAAAAAAAATTGGTTTAATAGAAAGATTTTTAAAAATGTCAATCGACGACTGTCTAACGTTTAGTTATAAGGAAATGGCTAGTCATACCCTTACTGTATCTTATTCGAATTATGTGAGATAAGTTACGTTGTTCGGTGACGGTCATCATTGATGATTAGTCAGCCTGTACGCTCATCATCTTGAAGTCACACTCGACCGGCCTTGAAATGCTACTATTGAAATTATTTTTAAAATACGACGGAAAGAATATTCACCAAAAATCTGATGAAGTATTTCTAGTGTCATCTGCATATTTTCTGATATTTACACAAAATTTGATGCGGGGATGTTACTTAAATATATCAGCCTTCGTAAAGATAGCAGAGCCGTTAAAATACAAATGCGTAAAAATTGAACACGAATCGTCAAAACGTATGTAATTCCTGACTATAGCTTCATCTGGCATCTACTATTTCGATAATACATTCGTTTTTGGGAAGACAGGCACGACCAATTATTCCATTCGTTTTAATAATAATTTTTGTCGAATTTAGAATAAGACAAAACATATAGGAGATGAGAGGAAACAGGTGTTATCAATCAGCCCATTGTCTTCCTGACGTTTTGACCGGGTATAAAACCGAAAATAAGCTGCTTTAACCATTGTCATTTTCCAATGAAAAGAAAAAAAACTTTCCATACAAAATTTTAACAATATCAAAAACAAATTTGGCCGTCTATCGTGATCAACTAATATGCTATTTCAACTGAGTAAGAATTCGATCCTCATTGGGGACGGTGAACTTCCGACCTTTTATGAGATTATATCAAATATAGAAAATACCTATTATGAATGTGTAGTGATAGTAAAATTATTTCGAGGAGTGCTCTATACTTAATTACTTGTTCCAGAATTAACCAAATTTAGTAAATAGATTTCATTATAGTCTAGTAGGACATGCAGCAATTTCGATTCTCGCTAAGACCTCTAAACTTATTGCTTTGTAACAAATTTAGTAAATCATATATATATATATATATATATATATATATATATATATATATATATATATATATATATATATATATATATTACTGTGTGCTGGGATTATGGAGCGACTTCGAATCTTAATGCTCTAAACTTGAGGCCTTGTACCAGACGATGCTTCATAAGTATCTGTATGGCCAGATGCTTATATACCTAGTACAGGATTCATCAACGCAAGCCTTAAAGAGATATATATCTTGAAAAAGGATGTTCCTCAAACTCCACAGTGATTTGTGTGCGCTTATGGCAGATGTTTTGCATCGTACAACACATCAATAAACTTCAAAATATAAAGAGTAAAGAGTTAAGAAATAACAGTTTACATCGATTAGGAAATTATCTGAAACGTTCCCCTACAATCCACAACTCACCCAGATATAAAAATTTTATATTAAAAAAAAGTTTTTGGGGGGCTTTTTTTTGTTTTTGTTTTTTCTTTCTTTCAATAAATAGAAATAGAAAATAGAAAGCAAAACTTTTTGCTAAGCAAGAATTTCATGAATATTTTATTTTCAGTCAGCCCGGTTAGGGTATAATTAGATTGTGTCTGTTGGGAGATCATGCGGAAAGATGCAGCGGAAGACTTGATTGAAATATTCAATTAAAAGCCCCGATACAGGATACTTTTGCTGATGAGAGATGAAAAAAAGAAAAGAAAGAAGAATAAAGGCTTCTTTATACAGCAGCAAATTGAGCTTTTATTTGGTCGGGGTGGGACATTTTTCGAAAGAGAAAAAAAAAATGACGTAAATAATAATAATAATAAACGACAAGACCAATGCCATAACTAAAACCCCATTATCAAGATTTTTCATTGTATATATTTTTTGTCAATAAAACAAAATTAATGCCAACACCGAGAACAAAAAGCAAACACAAATTATGAAAAAACAACGGTCATCTAACGACTGTTCTAGCAGATTATTACTATCATAGTGAGTTCCAGCCGTAGGGGCAGCTAACACTTTGGTTCAAATAGAAGATCAGGGAGCCAAGAAATACACAATATCGACCACTAAGCGGCGATGGGATTATCTAGAAGGTCAATAAATGCTCGAGGGTCAAAAGGGAGTCCATAAACAGATCATGGTGACTTAGGAATAAGGCTCGTCAAACACCTTCTTCTGATTAATGTCAACCAATTGAATAAAAAGGAATATTTATTTTTAAATAAATTTTATAATTATCTATAAAGTTTTCACTCTGTGTGTGTGTATGTGTGTATATGTTTGTGTGTGTAATTGAGGAAAATGTATGACAAAGTGGAAAAAGTTTAATTGTGACGCGTTTGTCGTACTAACATAAATTTAGTTCGATGAAGTCTTAAAGGTCGAACCGCGTCACCAGTAAAATATTATCACTTTGAGATATATACAATTAATTTTTTTTTTTTTAATCCGTTGTAATTTTATTCAAACGATATTTTTAGTAAACCCCCGTATTTGAGTAACCACTCCGTTTATTTATTTTAATTCTAAACATTTATTTACTTAATTTCACTGGCCTTCACACTCGAGAAAACTTAAAGCAAATGTGCCCCCCCCCCCCGGCAAGATATCACATTTTGTTACATAAATCTCGAGTATACAAGGACAGCAGAAGAAATAGTGTACGTCTACTTAAATACAGGTATTCACTAGAAATAACGTTATCTGTGTGTGTGTGTGTGTGTATAGGATGCATTCGAAACAAGAGTAAAGACGATGAAACAATGTAGAAAATTTATAAACGACGCGTTTGCAGAGAACGTCTGCTTCCTTTGGCCCATGGAAGACTCTTTCTTATATATATATATATATATATATATATATATATATATATATATATGCGAAATCAATGACCTTGAATGTGAACAGTCATGTATTTTATTACTTCGAACATTATTTTTGATCGATACCCACGTTTGAAATAGACGCCCCGTTTGTATTTGAAAATGTATATTATGTCTATTGGCCGGGCCTCTCGGGAATTTTTAATGAAGAGAATTTGCAGGCCGATAATCGTAATAGACGATATTTCAAATAAAAAACAAAAGCGTCTATTTTAAACACGAGTATCGACTAAAAATAACACTTGATGTAATAAAAAGTGTCTGAATAAAAATAAATCTGTTGAGTTGTGTGTGTATATATATATATATATATATATATATATATATATATACACAACATTGATAAGATAACACACGTACACACGTTTTAGGTAACAGAAATAGTTAGCATCAAATAAAAAACGAAATGAAATAATCAATCGTATTTTTAGCCTCGGGTAACTTAAGACTAGAATTCATGAGACTGACCATAGTTACAAAAAGATAAAATTTAAATAAAATTAAAACAAGGAAAAAAATCACTATCAGAATACATTACTTCACTCCTGACTCCGGAGCCACTACCCCACCCCACGCAAAAATCCCTCCATGACCTTCCAGCAAAAAAAAAAAAAAAAAAAAAATCACTTTTTATTACTTTTCTCAGATTTTTTTTAAATCTTTCGTTTTGCAACCATTGAGGTTTTTGTTTTCTTTTCATTATAAAAACAAACAAGCAAAAAACACTCCATTGCTAGTTTTGGTTGAAGAGGGAGGGCGGATACAACCCAGGAATTGTGTTCATGTTTTAAAAGAGACCGAGGTGTTGAGAAAAAAAAAAAAAAAAAAAAAAAAAATCACTGAACAGGATGAGATGAGGAAACTAAAAAAAAAAAAAATGGATGTATTCTTTAATGAAGTTGTGGTATAAAGGCGTTTAAAAAAAAAGTGTTCATCAGTGTCAGAAGCGGTGAAAAAAATTGAATGACTGGGATATAAATCTTTTTCTTTTCTACTATTTAATAATCTTAGGTTAATCATGGCACAAGGCCAAAGTAAGTAGGGATCAAACTCACTCCACCAACAAAGTTGATTTACAGTCGCTCACTAAGCTAGTTAGAAGACATTCTTGCTTTACGATACTACTATTTTTCTATTCGAATGCAGGCAGTGTGTCCCAAGTTTAAGTTCTGGATTATTCTAATAAAGAAATTAAGCTTACCTAATAGTTCAAACAGATCTTTCTCTACAAATGTAAAAGTTATCTTTCCTTGGCATGAAATGAACCATTCCCAGTGAATCAGGTCACAAATTGAAATCACTGCAAGATGGTTTGAGCAAATACCAGACACATTTACCCAAAATAACGATGTAACTATCCTCTAAGACATGCCAATTCAAATCGACAGGGAAATAAAAGCCAACAGACCTGATATTATGAAAAAAACACAAGAATTCCGTTTGCTTATCGACATAGTAGTGCCATCTGAGAGAAACACCTCCATGGAAATTATCCAGAAATTGTCCACATACAAGGACCTGGAGATCGAAATTAACAGGATGTGGGGAATGAAGACTGTATCGATAGTAATCGGAACTCTGAGGTCGGTGAGAGAAGGAATGAACAATTTTACTAACAGTGTCTCCGGTAACATCAACATACAAGTTGCCCAGAAGATCACCCTGCTCGTAACATCCCATATACTAAAAAAAAAGTGCTATCAATTATATGACAATTCTCCTATAGGGCCTAAATACCATAATTTGGACCAGCTTCTACAGGATGCCAAGCAGGAAACATAACATAAACAAATGATTATTATTATTATTATTATAATTATTAGTTGTTTTTAAAGTAAGAAGATTTCATCTCGAAGAATAGAGGCAAGAACATAGAATTACAAAGAATATGGCGCTTGTAGCGTAGTTTTTTTTGACAAATTGACGTAAACGTGTTTAGGGATTTTTGTAAGAATGAGTGTAGCTTCTTTCATGGCATGGATTCGGAAGAAGCTTTGCAAAAAGCAAGTTAAACAAAAGTCGGAACAGAGAGGGGGAGATAATAACCAAATTTTGAAGAAAACATTTTTGTCCATATTGAGAGATAGGAGCAGAGGTGGGGGCATGTAAAGGAGGGGGAACAGTAAAATAAGTCGAATGCTTGACAGCTGGTAAGATTAAGTGCGTTAAGTTAAGATTAAGCGTTTTTTAGTTTTTTGCGCGCTGGGTTACCAAATATGGTGTGTGTATATATATATATATATATATATATGAGAGATGCTTTTTCATCTATTGTGTATACGAAATATATCTGTTACTGAGTGTGTGTCTGCGAGATTTTCTCAGTAAGTCCGTAAACTAATATAAAATTTTACGTTTTAAATTTACGTTTTATATCGATCTGCTTGTGCTTTTAACAGAGAAGCGTTCTGTTTTGTGCATTAATAAGAAAGGAGATTTTCTTGAAAAATAGATACAGTTATTATCCTATAACAGACTTCATGATGTACCTACATGCAATGATAAAAAATCGTATGTAAAAGAGTGATAACCACACACATTTATATAGTGTACAGCCTTGTATATGTGATCAGGTGTTTTTGTGGATGTGTGTATATACGTGGAAGTTCCCGGATCATTGAAACGAAGAGAAAAACGGAAAGAAAAAATTGGTCAAATTTAGGAAAATTCATTGATTTTAGAACTTATCAGGACCACTTTCTCTGTGTGTGTGTGTGTGTGTCTAAAATAGACAATTACATAGATATGTCGGCTGTTTACATTAGAGCTTGTATATCCCAACACGTTTCCATTGATCGATTCGTTTTCTACGGTTTATCAAGCCTTTTTTCTGACTAATTCTTACTAATTAACCCATAGCTGGAAGGTGAAGAGGTAAATTCCTACCTTTCCCAAGAGTGTTTGCCAGTCTAACGACACCAACGGGAATTGAAACTCTGCTCTCCGATTAAAATTCCGAGCATTCTATTACACCACCCGCACATCCACGCTTACAGTTCTTGGTATTCCAAAGCGCGGTCACCCATCGAGGCACTGACTAGGCTCGACGTTGCTTAACTATATCTGATATAGTTCTAGATCTGATTATATATATATATCTCAGATCTTCATTCAAGCATGTTTCATTGAATAATATAGACATAATACATCTATTTATTGTGATAACAAAACTTTCCCATTCTCTAATTAGATTCTTGATGTTAAAATTCATCAAGGGAGGCACCGTAGTTTTTATTAACCCAAGTAATTTCACTCTCCTCCGAGATCATACCCAGGGTTGAATTGCGAAGAACATACATACATACATACATACACACACAGGTAAAAATCCGTGGGTAAGTAATTCAAGTGAATCCTATTAATCTAAAAATTAAAACTGATTTGCAAAAAACGTTTGATAAAAGGTTTTAGTATTGACAAGCGCCATGATATTTATCCCGCAGCGCGAAATGGCCATTAAATGGGGTACAATTGTGTTTCATTTTTTATATATATATATATATATATATATATATATATATATATATATATATATATATATATATATAGTATCCAAGTATTGGATTGTATGCGGAATAAATTCAATAACCAACAAATACTATTCTTAAAAGACTGCTCAATACAGTGTAGAGCAAATATAATTATTTATTCGAAAATTATAACATAAATATGTTATAAAATCACTACAAAAATAACCATTTTGTTTCGACACTTATGGTGTCTTGTCAAGTGATGGTGTTAATTGGTATTTCAACATCATCACTTGATAAGACACCAGAAGTGTTGAAAAAAAAAATGGTTATTTTTGAAGTGATTTTATAACATATTTATGTTATAATTTTTGAAATTAATATATATATATATATATATATATATAGAGAGAGAGAGAGGGAGAGAGAGAGACAGAGAGGTGTATGTGTGTGCGTGCCTGTGAATTCTGTATCATCTTCACATATTTGCGCACACGCATAAAGTACATTTCTAAACAAATTGAAAATGAAGAGGAAAAAAAAAAATTTAAACTTTCCTCAAATTCATCAAAAGCTAAAAGCAAAAAAGAATCATGAAAAATATACATCAACTGGAAAGAAATATCTTCCCACTGTTGGAGAAAGAATTGAGTGAAAGTACAAAAAGTCCGAAGTCGAAAAGTAAAAGAGAATTTTAAAAATAAATATCGAAGAGAGAAAATCCTAAAATCCATCCTTGGAAAAATCTAAAATAATTAGCAGAACGTCTCCAAAAAGCACACGGACACACACGTGCATACAAATGAGAAGAGAAACACGCAGTTAATAAATGTTTTGAGTTAATGTAAAGAGGTTGGGGAGGAATTGAATTTTGTTTTTGTTTTTTTTTGAAAATGTGACTTTTCTTCCAACATGCCAATCAGATAAATGATATTCAGGAATTCTTCACACTGTATTTTGAAAAAAAAAATAATCGCTTGTCAAGTTGGAAATTCTCTCTCCAAGCATCACACCACTATGTCGTCATTTGCCCAGAAATCTCCGCCATCATGAATTTTGAGGACGATTATACACATTTTGACAAATAGTGGTTCTCTGTATAGATATGAAGAAAGGAATAGAGAGAGAAAAAAAGAGGGGGGATACAGAGAGAGAGAAAAGAGTGAACAGCGAGAGAAGAGAGAGAGAGAAGAAAGAGCGAGCGGAGAGAGAGAGAAAAAAAAAAGGGCGAGCGGAGAGAGAGAGAAAAAAAAAAGGGCGAGCGGAGAGAGAGAGAGAAAAAAAGGGCGAGCGGAGAGAGAGAGAAAAAAAAGGGCGAGCGGAGAGAGAGAGAAAAAAAAAGGGCGAGCGGAGAGAGAGAGAAAAAAAAAAGGGCGAGAGAGAGAGAGAAAAAAAAGAGCGGAGAGAAAAAAAAAGGGCGAGCGGAGAGAGAGAGAAAAAAAAGGGCGAGCGGAGAGAGAGAAAAAAAAAAGGGCGAGCGGAGAGAGAGAGAAAAAAAAGGGCGAGCGGGAGAGAGAGAAAAAAAGGGCGAGCGGAGAGAGAGAGAAAAAAAAGGGCGAGCGGAGAGAGAGAGAAAAAAATGGGCGAACAGAAAGAGAGAGAGAGAAAAAGGGCGAACAGAAAGAGAGAGAGAGAAAAAGGGCGAACAGAAAGAGAGAGAGAGAAAAAGGGCGAACAGAAAGAGAGAGAGAGAGAGAAAAAGGGGCGAACAAAAGGAAGGAGTAAAGATAGATCTAAGAATAGAGGAGTAAAGAGAGGGTGTTGGGATAAAGAGAGAAGTAGACAGAAGTAGTAATGTGAATAAGAAGAGATAGAGAGAGGGAACAAAGGGCGTGAAAAGCGGTAGACAGAGAGAGAGAGAGAGAAATGGCGTGAGTAGAGGTAGAGAGGGAAAATTGAGTAAGATGGTAAACGGAATGAGAAGTGGAGAGCGGGCTTAAATGGATGATTGTTAAGGGAAAACAGTGAGAGGGCGTTACGAAAGAAAGGGCATTGAAGGAGAGAGAAAGTGAGAGAGAGAGTGTTAAGAAAGAAAGCGGGTCCGGAAATAGAAAGTGGGTAGAGAAATAAATCTTACTTTTACACTTATCACGAATTCTCTTACTCTTTCGCTCACGTCGGCGTTTCCGCTCTCTCTCTCGCCCCTTTTACCCTTAGCCTACAACCCGCGCACTCACATCCACTCTCTATCTTCAGCCAATGGCAAAGGCGGCTGAGAGGAGGGCGAGGAAAATAATAATAATAATCGTGTGTAAGAGTCAGATTGGTTTTCCAAGAAGACAAAGATAGATATATCAGAAAATAGATAACCTGTTTCGGAAATCTAACAATACAGCTATAAAATGACGGTAAATAAGAGAGAAGTTGTAGGTGGTAGTATTTGTAGTAAAAAGGAAAAAAATGGAAAAAAAAAAAAAAAGGAAAAAAAAAAAAAAGGAAAAAAAAAAAAAAAAAAGGAAAAAGAAAAAAAAAAAAAGAAAAGGAAAAAAAAAAAAGGAAAAAAAAAAAGGAAAAAAAGAAAAGGAAAAAAAAAGAAAAAAAAAAAAGAAAAGAAAAAAAAAAAAAAAGGAAAAAAAAGAAAAAGGAAAAAAAGAAAAAGGAAAAAAAAAAAAAAGGAAAAAAAAAAAAGGAAAAAAGAAAAAAAAAAAAAGGAAAAAGAAAAAGGAAAAAAAAAAAAAAAAAAAAAAAAAAAAAAAAAAAAAGAAAAAAGAAAAGGAAAAAAGAAAAGGAAAAAAGAAAAGGAAAAAAGAAAAGGAAAAAAGAAAAGGAAAAAAGAAGGAAAGGAAAAAAGAAGGAAAGAAAAAAGTAGAAGAAAAAAGAAAAGAAAAAAGAAGAGAAAAGAAGGAAAAGGAAAAGAAAAAAGAAAACAAGAAAAACAAGAAAAAAGAAAAAGGAAAAGAAGAAGAAAATCAAAATACAAAGATCGTCAAGTAGAAATTTAAAAAAAAAAAATGCGGCCCATGAGGGCATCAATAATTGCAACTGTTGTTGGAGCCCCCGGATTGACTGGAAAAAAAAAAAGGTTCCAATAGACTCATTGAAGGGATCCCTGGTAGCCTATGCCTTAAAGAATTACAAAAATTACAAGAACAGTTTACACATTACGAAGGTCAAAAATGGCTACATGACATTTTCCACTGATCATTTTATTAAAAAGAAAAAAAAAACATTTGTAAAATATGTGCGATCTTAGGTTTCCGTTTTTTTTTTTTGTTGTTTTTTTCTTTTTAAACAAAAATGATCAGTGGAAAATGTCATGTAGCCATTTTTGACTTTAGGACTCTGGTTGGGTCCCGGAAGGAAATGTGTATAGAACATAAATCCATGAAAATGGAAATAATAATAATAATAATAATGGCAAATTAGAAAACATTCATGAGCGAATCGTCTCCTCAATTTGGCTAGAGCGGGTAGAATTTCAACAGATGCTATTCTGTATAATATGCACAAATTGTCAACTTACTGCCAAACTCAGAAATTGCTTATATGGCTAAATGAGCTTAAAATAAACAACAACAAAAAATAATATCAGCTGAAGCAATTTCAGAATCTATTACTTCCGGTAGAGAGCTGAGATTCTGACATTTATAATTCAACTTGGAGGGGAAAAAAATAATAAATCGCTATAGGTTAGAGAACACTCAGATAATTCAATATCAACACAAATGACAAAATAATTACAAACAGTATCTCCTTACATACACTATTTGTGGAGATGTGTGTATATATATATATATATATATATATATATATATATATATATATATATAAACCATTATATAATGTTCAGGGCAATTTGACCAGTGCGCGTTACCCTTCGTGAGCGAGTGTACAAAACATTGGCAAAAAGCCTAAACTATGGAAAGTCAGTTTTCAGTTATGTGCCATGTCTGATACAGGCTTAGGCGATCATGTATCTTTCGATTCATGACTGACGAGGCGGATTTCTTCCCACAGTAGGTTGCCATTTCTTTCTGCAGTAGACCAATTGCCATCCAAGGCTATAGAACCCGGTCTGCCCTGCTATTTATCGATAGCTGGGGGAAGAAGAGGATTCATACTTTTCGCAAAGGTATTACCACGTAAATGAATGTAATGGATTCCACTGGAATTCGAACTCGGCTCTCCGATTCCTCAGTCCGAGCCGCTATCCATTACTACACCGTACATGTTAAAATAGACAGTCGCATTTCCTTGAACCATCGAACAATATAAGGTGGCCATTGAAAAACTGAAGGGTTTGAAAAAGTCATAACTTGTTCGTTTCCAATCTTTTTTTATTTTCTTTTATTGGAGTTTTTAGAGCATCTCTCGTATATAAAAATGGCTAAGTATGTTCAAGCAACGAATAAAACATTTTTTCTATTCCAATGAAAGATCAATTGTTCAAACTCACAGAAAATAACGGTGATATTTTAATGTCAGAGTATCTCCTAGCGATAACATGATTCGAAACATAATCGCCCGGTTTGAAAGAAGTGGATCAGTCGGCGATCTTCCGGGAAGAGGTCCTAAGCGAGCTGTGCGTACTGACGCAGCGGTGGGAGGTGTATGACAGAGTGTCCTTGAGGATTCAATAACTTCTACCCGTCGTTGCTCTACTCAACTAGGCATCTCCAGAACATGGCCTCAGAAGATTCTGAAACTGGATTTTAAAATGTTTTCATACACGTTTTTAAATGGTCCAAACTTTACAACCCCAAATTACTCATGTGTTTGTAAAAGTTAGTTTTGTTTTATATATAACTAGAAATAGCCGTGGAAATTTCACGATTTTTCCTATTTTAATTTTCTGATGAATCTTAACTCTTAAGTTATGATTTAATAAGCTAGTGGCGAGTTCTATGACAATAAAATATCCGTCAAAATTCCCCCTTGCATCGTTAAATATTTGAGCTAAACAACTTTAGTAAAAAGGTTTCGTTGTGGAGCTGAGAATTTTCCAGTACCCCATCAGAGTGTGACCCAATAAAACTCGTTTTACCCACAATTGCGCAAAAATCAGTTTTACTATCAGCCCTGTAGTTGAGATGTCTGTATTTTCTACAGTTACCATCGATTAGTTTTCAAATCTGGCTAAAAATGTAGAATTTAAAACGGTGGTTTTTCAAAATAGAAAGACCCACCTATTTGGAAAATTGGCACAGCACATTCCTACTTTGACATTTTTTTGGTGTTTCTAATAAGAAGAATAAGAAGAATAAGAAGAATAAGAATAAGAAGAATAAGAAGAAGAAGAATAAATAAGAAGAAGAATAAGAAAGAAGAATAAGAAGAAAGAATAAGAAGAAGAATAATAAGAAGAAGAAGAAGAATGAGAAGAATAAGAAGAAGAATGAGAAGAATAAGAAGAAGAATGAGAAGAATAAGAAGAAGAATGAGAAGAATAAGAAGAAGAATGAGAAGAATAAGAAGAATAAGAAGAAGAAGAATAAGAAGAATAAGAATGAAGAAAGAATAAGAAGAAGAATAAGAAGAAGAATAAGAAGAATAAGAATAAGAAGAATAAGAAGAATAAGAATAATAAGAAGAATAAGAATAAGAAGAATAAGAATAAGAATAAGAAGAATAAGAAGAAGAAGAAGAATAAGAAGAATAAGAATACGAAGAAGAAGAAGAATAAGAATAAGAAGAATAAGAAGAAGAATAAGAAGAAGAAGAAGAATAAGAAGAAGAAGAATGAAAACTTTATGGTATTCCTATATTAATATTCTGATGAATATTTACTCTTAAGTTAATTATTATGTAAGGTCGTGGCGAATTCTACGACAACAAAATATCCGTCAAAATTCTCCCGTCGCATCGTAAATTATCTGAGCTCAACAACTTTAACAAAAAAAATGACAGTAACAATTATAAATATGAATGCGGGTCGTTATTTAAAGAAGTAAGGGGGTAGAAAAGAAAAGATTTGAAATTGAAAAAAATTTCCATTTAACAGTAGTTCTGGGTATGACGATAAACTATATCCGGCAGCAAGGACTGTAGAGGTTGTTCGACATTCCTCAAAACTTCCAATCTCCCATTGGAAGTTTTGAGGAGTGTCGAACAACCTCTTAATTACTATTGTTCCCAGGTCCACCCTGACTTGGTGTGGTAGCACCTGTTTGATAGTCATAATAGTAACACCCTCCCCAAAACACTAGGTAAGTATAAAATACATACTTGTATTGAAATTACCAACTATACATATTTATAGTAAAATTTGCCAACAATATATTTTTAAAGTAAAATGACCAACAATACATTTTATCTATAGTTGAAGGCATACAATTGCGTTCAAAATATATTTAGTTGAAGCCATAAAATTGTGTTCAAATTATTTAGATTTCGGCCTTAAATAACCCATAGAGATGTTGATATGCCCTTAAACAAATTCAACTAAACCAAACAGAAACAAACATTAAACACTTCTATCTTCTATTCTTTCTTTGATTTTCTCACTAAGTAGCATCTGATATGTCTTTTCCGTTTTTCCACGAGATCAAAACGGAATAGCCTATTATTTATACGATAATGGCAGCAAATTTTAAACACTTCTATATTTTGGTCCTTTCTCCTTTTTTCACTGAAACCAAACAGTATCTCTGGTATATCTTTTCTGTCTATCCTCGTGATTAAAACTATTTATGAGGTATTGGCAGGGTGTAACGTAAGCGTTAAATCAAGAAGAATGGGACAAGCAGAATTGGGTGGTTTCTTGCTAGAGTAATTAGTGACAGATCCCAGCTCAGGCCTATGTATTTATTCAACGACGACAGAGCCAGCATGTTGTTTACATTGCAAACATGCTGAACTGACCTTACAGTTTCTTGGAGAGAGCGCAATAATCTGGCGCGATCTGTAGCTGTACAAGGCCAGTATGCTCACACCCTCGGTCACGAGGACGTGTGCTTTCGTGCTTGCACAAGCATCGACAGCTTATGAAGACGTCACGTCTCCCAAATTTCACACATAATTCTTGGGTGAACTCGTTGTATGGTTTTCAGGCACTTTCCAACAGTACGTCCCGCCAGAATCCTCTCATCAGGCCAATGTCATAAAAAAAGTTTACAAATCGACCGTTGGATTGTTAAGTCTATATTAAGAATGTACTTTTAATTAAAGGAGTAATAAATTAAGACGAAAATGTATTGAAAATTTCAATTATTTTCAGAATCCTCGATTGTAAATTTACATCTAGAATCCTTTCCTCAAAAAACTACTGCTGATACAATATGGGATACTTAAACAATAGCAATAAAGTGAAAAAATAAAAACGTTAAAAAATGAATGAGATCGGCTAATGTAATCATCTAAATACATGGGATTTCAAAATTTTAATTTAAAGCTGAGGATCCCTGTATTTTTTTTCGGTGTAAAATTGTAATCTGCGGCTGCTGCATTCCTTGAATATGAACTCAAGCGTTTTTATATTGCTGGAATTGAAATTGGAATTATTTTCGGCAATCTAAAAATGACAGAATTTAGTCAAAAAGATCTTTGCTCTACTGATAAAACCTGGTCCTTGACAATAACAGTGATAGCCGAAAATACTAGAATATAGCAGCAAAAAACATGAATTGTTCAAAGATCATAACTTTAAACCCAATGTACAACACCACATTCGAAAATTAAAAAATATAAGTTGAATCATCAGAACTTTTCGGTGGAATTTAATATATATATATATATATATATATATATATATATATATATATATGACAGAGAACGAGAGAGATGAGTATTGGTTAGGGAGAGGGCTGAAAATAAGGATAAAGTAAGAGAGAGAAAAAGAGAGAAGTCGACAAAGCATCAGGTATTTGAAAAAATATCTTCAGCAATTGGAAATGGACCGGACCGAACACAATGTTGCGCGGCATGCGCCGAATGTTAACATTCTTGTTTCTCTTTCAGACTCAACGGGAACAATATGATGACCACTTTCAATCTAGCACAGAAATATTAATGCGCATGAAAAATGTATCGACGAAAAACTTTTATTATTAACAACAAAGATGAAATAATTAATTTAAAAAAAAAAAAAAAACATATATGGAATAATGACATTAATACCAAAAGTTCAGACAAAACAGACAGCCGAAGAATATGTCCGTCAAAAAGTTACGTAAAAAAAATAAATTAAAAAAAAAAAAGCCGCAATATTCGGTGAAAGGGAGGGAGTTTCTCATGACTTGTTGTAAATAGAAATTTGAGAGAGAAAATTTCCGTGTACCTTAAAAGAAGCTCTCTGGATAAATATAAAAAGAGAAATATTTTGTATTTTAGAGCTGTCTTTCAAATGGATCAGTTATTGTTTGCTTTTATCTTATACTGGCAAATAACTATCGTTGAGTTTCTTTTAGCCATCGTTTCGTATCCATTTGATTTGACTTGACACGACCTGCCTCTTCGTTTCTTTCATGTATTTTGAAATTCAGTCTGCTCTATCTGACGGTGAAAAATAATAATAATAATAAAAAACCTACAGTATTTATATTAGTTATATTCGTACTGTTTTCCTCATCTTTGTTGTTTTATCGTAATATTTCGACAAATATTTCGTCAATATATCGATCTGGGTAGCCTATAAGGGGATTTTGTACTGAACCCTTTATTCAGTGTCTGTGAGGAAACTGTTCGCGTCCTACGGGTTGGTTTGTGAATTTGGTGACATAGTGATTATGAGTTCAATACCTGGGTAGAGCAATGTGTGCTTGCACTCAGTGGAAACGTGTGAGCAATAACTGAACAGTACTAACATAAATAAAAGAACTAGACATGAGCGGGGAGGGGCTGATGAGAGAAAGATGAACAAAGCATAACAGATTGAGGGTGTGAACAGAGAAAGAGATGCAAAACGTAGCAGAGGGAGGATGTGGAGAGATGAAGAGAAGAAGAAAAAAAAAAAAGACAGAGACGAAAGAAAAGACGAAAAATGACAGAAGGAAAGAGTTGCGAAAAGAAGAGACAAAGAGATTGACAGAGGGAGAGAGTTGAGAAAAAGAAAAAGAAAAAAGAAAAAACGAAAAACATGACAAATGGAGAGTGTTGTGAAAGAGACGCAAAGATGAGGGTATTGGAGATAAAGAGGAAAAAAAGTAACAGACGGAAGGTGTGAAAAGAGAAAATAATGCTTTGATAACCAGGGGAAGTTGAGCGAGCGTTGAGAAAGAGAGATGACAGATGTTAAGACAAAAGTAATTTTATTAAAGTCAGCAAATTACATCACATTTTTTTTTTTTTTTAAATTCTACTCAGTTCATTTCATTATTAAAATATTAATTTAATGAAAGCAAAATAAAAATACTACATTCATTATTTTTATATTTTTTATTTTATTTATTTATTTATTTATTTTTTACACTCTGGAAGGTAAAGCACTGTTTTCTTAAATGTTTACCCCCCTATCATTTAAAACTGTTTTCCTCCTCCTTTTTTTTTCTGAATAATATTGCAGCGTTTTCAAAAACTTATCACCGCTTCGATTATTTTTCCAACGAAATGTAAATTTTGACAGGATAGCCGATTAATTGAATTAGTCACTTCTTTTTGAGGTTTGCTTTTTAAAATAACACTGGCGTGTTAAACTGCTTGAGACTTATTGAAATCTTATGGGCGTGGCGGGTGGGGGGGTGGAGATTGAATAAAAGACAACGACTATTGGCGAGGGAAGATAAAGCCAGGTAAGGAAAAGGAAAAAGAAAAGAAGGGAGTGGGAAAACGTAATTCATTTTTTTTTTTTTTTAACACAAATGCAAATGAAGTAGACATTTCTCACGCGTACTAGTAAAGGGTTGCTAAAAAGTTATGTCTGACGTTACAAAATCTGACCAAATTATTCCTTGGAAATCCTTCCTGGCTCTTAGTAAAGCAAGTCTTTTTGCTTTCTCGTTCTACCAACCATTAAGTAAACAGTGCCTGTGCGTACTAACCAGAACCTTCCGAATTTGTAACCCTTGCTATCATTATCTGTCTATATTTTTGAGAAGAGGTATTATGTACACTATTTACATTATTCGAACTATTTATTACAACGTTTCGGCCGTTGTACGCTCCGGCCTTCTTCAAGTGGTTGGAATGTCGAACTGAACTCTTTATTTCGCTATAATATCAATATCAGCTTTTTTTTTTTCTACCTACGTTACAAATTAAACTAAGTACAACTTATTATTAAAGGAATGAAAATTTTCGCAGATTCTAACGTCACTCTGGATTTTTTCTTTGTCCAAATCCAGGTTTTTTTTTATGCTAAGTTTCGAAAAAACACGAACTAAGGTTCACTATTTTCCATCCATAATGCTGAATGTATTAAAATACTTCAAATTTTAACAAGAACAATCTCAAGTTGATGTCAAAAATTACCGCAAAACATTGTTAATTTATTTAAGCCGAGCTTAAAAGCCGTCCTATCAGGCGGCATTTAAGTTATCTCATGCAGAAGGCTTTTTGTTGGGCTTTCGTCACAATAGGCAGGGAGGAGTAGATGCTGTTGGTTAGATCCAGTGAGAGTGTGAGTTCAATACCTGGATAAGGCAGTGGAGAATTTGGAGAGGTGAATTAACAGGAGATAACTGACATCCATTAGACATGGCTCGTGGAACTAGAACAGTCGATCCCACCGAGCGAAATAAAGGGTTCAGTTCGACATTCCAACCACCTGAAGAAGGCCGGAGCGCACAACGGACGAAACATTGTGATAAATATGGCAACAAACATGAGGACAATAGTCCGTAGAATGTAATTAGTGAAGCAATACAAAGTATGGAAAGTTGTAAAGGGACACGAGCGTATGTTACATACAAGAACTGTTTATAAGGCTACAATCTTATTGATCGATCTTCATACAGTCACACAGGCTAAACACTTATCTAAGATATACACTACATTATGATCAACTTCAGTATTTCTTTGTCCGAGGCGACTTTGTCCACATCCAACAGCAGCATCTATACTGGTATCAGGAGCGTATATATGGCAACACCGAACAAATAAGACAGCAATAATACATTCAGAAAATAGTAAATAATTTTTCCTTATCCAGGAAAAAAATAAGAATGAAAACGGTGGCTTTATTTTATAATAATACCCTCTGGATAATCGTTATCTCGCAAAATATTTTCTTTGGACTGAACAATTTTTTCCCCTCCACCTCATTATTATTAACCAACATTTACTCAGTGTAGTTGGCCGAACAATGGCAATATGGCGGCCATAAACTAGAGAGGCGGGTCGTTACGAAATAGAAAGGAAAATGAAATACATTGGGTTTAATGGGCAGTAGAATAATTTAAAAACAAAAAGAACAAAAAAAAACATGAATAATAGAGGAGCGGTTTATAAAACAGGTAGAAAGAATTATATAAGTACAAGATGGTCGCGTCAAAAATACAGTTTGAATAAACAAAAAAACTTAGCAATAACTATAGCAAGCTAAGGACTCTTATGGACTCAATAAAAGCAATATAAAATTAAGTGTACACAAAAGTTCCCTTAATCTTTTTTTTTTTTTTTTTTAAGTATAGACGGATTCTGTTTTTCTTTGTTTACTAAGTTCATAGGGCCCTTACTTCGGCATTTTTTTTTTAACTTTCCACTTGCGCTTATTTATTCTAGTTAATAATTAAAAGATCACGTGTGTAAAGATTTCAGGGGACATGCCAAGAAATCATGATAAAAGATCTTCACTTATATATATATATATATATATATATATATATATATATATATATATAACTAACAACGAGGCATCATCATTTTACAGTTGAGTTGACGAGATGTAACCGTAAGTTTCTTTCTCGCCGGTAGAACCCTCTTCTGGCTTCTTACTTTCCAACCAGTTATTTGACCTTCAAAATTTTTAATACAATGTCAATCGTTATCTACTGTCTTCTTGATTCATCAGCTGTTATTGTTCTCACTCGCTGATAAAACGTTTTCGTGTGACGTGATTCGTCCTTTACGACTTCATCGAATTGAAGTTTAGAGACATCGTTAATTTGTCTTTTAATTAGAGTAGCATTTTTTTTCAAACAAAATTATGGTCAGCTTCATTACCGTGAGTAACTAATGCATTGCATGTTTTATTTAGTGTGTTTTTCGTCGGATGATGTCGTAAAGGACGAAACACGTTACGTAAAAACTTTTTTTTTTCCATTTTCTCATAATTATTTCCCCTAGAATTTTTCTTGATATATTACAATTTATATATCGTTTTTCCATATGTACATATATAAATAAAATGTAAAATAAGACGAAAAAAAATGAGACGTTTTTTTTCAACCAGTAGCTATTGGTATGATTAAAAAAAATGAATTTGTATCCACTGACAACATAGACACAAAAGCTGGTTGAAAAAAAAATAGCTGCTTATTCATCTTAAACCAGGCCTGCGCAATAAAAAAAAAATAAATGAGATGGACTACGTTGATCATCCTCGCCACCAGAGCTGTTTCGACTCTGTAGCTTTTCATCTTCAGCATGGCTGCTTGTTTCCAAACATACCTCATCAGCTCAGGCCCATTTTCTTAACACCCACAGAACAAACCTATAGTTTGTACTGCAACTATGCTGAACGGGCCTTAGTTTCAGTTGAAGTTTTTCGCCCTCATCACGGACACATACGTTTTGGAATTCAGTGTTCCTTCTCTCATATTCTGGTTACTGATCATTGTTAGAGATTCCAGTTTGACTCGTATTTGGTTTGATTTGGTTTGTTTTACGGCATATCAACCACAATGGGTTATTTAATGCCGACAATTTTGTTTTTTAAATGCATAGCTGGTAATTTTATCAGAAATGTATAGTTGGTAATATTAAAAAAAAAAAATGTATAGTTTGGTTTGTTTTGTTTTGTGGCATATTAACCTCAATGGGTTATTTAATGCTGACAAGATTTTTTATTTCTGGTAATACTTGCTTTTTTCCAATATTTATTGCTGATACTAATTTTTTAAAAGTATTCCTGTTATTAAAATAGTGTTTTGAGTTAGGTTGTGGGGTCAACTATTTGTCCATAGATGAGATCCTAACAGGTGCTACCACCCCGGGTCAGGGTGGACCTGGCGCTCCTCCTGATCAGAAGCCTTGCTGCTGGGCGTAGTTTATCGTCTTACTCAGGACGCGGATGTAGTTTATTGTCATACCCAGGATAGGTCCTAATATTTTTAAACACATCTCTGGGGAGGTGAATAGATGGATTCATACCTCATCCAAGGATATTTTTGCGACGGTGAATATAACGATATCGAATAGAATTAGAACGCGGGTAATCGAGTTCTAGTTCCGAGCCTTTAACATTACACCACCCGCACATCCATAAGGATAATACTGACCGCAGAAACTTAGCTACGGGTGGCAAGAGTAAATGTTTATTGCCGACGAGGAATTTATCCGTACGCCCACGTCATAGCAGAATGATGCACAAAGTCGAGTTTAGCGTGGGATTTCGGAAGCCGTTCAAAAATTGAAAAAAAAATCCATCGACACTTCCTCTATCAGTCGGGGACACCTCAGGCGCCGGGTATATTTTATACGCGATCAATCGCCGAATTGATCCTGGTGAACACAAAAAATAAAACTGAGTATTTTTGAAAACTTCTCGCGGGGCACACTATTTTGTGCTAGCCGGATGAAAATAAATCCACGCCAAATGAGTGAATTTTTACAAAAGAAGAAAGAGAAGTGGCTAGAGATCAAAAGGCTCACCGACAGCTGAAACTACATGGCAGCTTCTCTCGGTCAATACGTCTCTACATTCTTTTGTATTGGAAACTGTGAGTCATGACATTTACTAAAAAAGGGTATCAACATTTTCCGTGTGTTCGTTTCTGTGAATACATCAAATAAGTAAAAAAAAGCAAAAATAAACTATGACAAAGATACAGCCACGAAAATGAGAGGAAAAACACGAGGATAGAAAGAGAGAAAAACGAGGAGAGAAATAGGAGCACACAATGACAGAGAGATGGCACAATGGCAGAGAGAGAGAGGTGGAACAATGACAGAAAGAGAGAGAGAGGTGGCACAATGGCAGAGAGAGAGAGAGAGGTGGAACAATGACAGAGAGAGAGAGAGAGAGGTGGAACAATGATGGCACAATGGAGAGAGAGAGAGAGGTGGAACAATGACAGAGAGAGAGAGGGCACAATGACAGAGAGAGAGAGGGCACAATGACAGAGAGAGAGAGGGCACAATGACAGAGAGAGAGGGGGATGAGAGAGGCATGAGAGAATGAGAGAGAGAGAGGGCACAATGAGAGAGAGAGAGAGATGGCACAAAGCGAGAGAGAAGCGAGAGAGATGGCACAAAGCGAGAGAGAGCGAGAGAGATGGCACAAAGCGAGAGAGAAGGAGAGAGATGGCACAAAGGAGAGAGAGAGAGATGGCACAAAGCGAGAGAGAGGAGAGAGATGGCACAAATGAGAGAGATGGCACAAAGCGAGAGAGAGAGAGAGAGAGAGAGATGGCACAATGAGAGAGAGAGAGATGGGTACAATGAGAGAGAAGAGAGAGCACAATGAATGAGAGAGAGATGGAGAGAATGGCAGAGAGAGAGAAGCGAGAGAGATGGCACAATGAGAGAGAGAAGCGAGAGAGATGGCACAATGAGAGAGAGAAGCGAGAGAGATGGCACAATGAGAGAGAGAAGCGAGAGAGATGGCACAATGAGAGAGAGAGAATGGCACAATGAGAGAGAGAGGAGAGCACAATGAGAGAGAGAAGGAGAGAGATGGCACAATGAGAGAGAGAAGCAATGAGAGAGAGAAGGAGAGAGATGGCACAATGAGAGAGAGAAGAGAGAGATGGCACAATGAGAGAGAGAGAGAGAGAGATGGCAATGAGAGAGAGAAGGAGAGAGATGGCACAATGAGAGAGAGAAGAGAGAGAGAGAGAGAGAGAAGAGAGATGGCACAATGAGAGAGAGAAGCGAGAGAGATGGCACAATGAGAGAGAGAAGCGAGAGAGATGGCACAATGAGAGAGAGAAGCACAATGACAGAAAGAGAGTGAGAGAAACAATGACAGAAAGAGAGAGATGCGCAGAGACCCCAGTGACAGAGAGATAGATAAACACAGAGAGAGGAGGGTAAAGAGTTGCATCGGAAGAAAGAGACATGCGAGAAACACGTGAGATTGAGAAGTTTAAAATCGTATCAACCAAGATTTTCATTCACACAAGACCCATCTCTTTGCTGACTCACATATTTTCTCTTTTTACATACGAGGGAAAAAAAGGAGGAAAAAAGTGTGTGTGTGTGCGCGCTGCCTGTTAAACATCTATAAATACACATTTTATGCAACTTCATGTGCTGTGCACTGACCTTCAAAAATCTACAGCTTTACCTGAATTAAGCAAGCAGTTCTTACAATGATCCTCACTCAAACATCTATTGCTAAATTGATTTTATTCCAGCAATTAACGATGGCATCAATGATGAGACAACGTGACTAAGTCACTTCACTTTTAGCATCATCATCAGTCCCATAACCGGATGTGGTCTTAGGGTAGCTGCGCATCTAACAAGTTCTCACATATCCGGGCTGAAACACGGAAACGTATTTATTTATTTGTAGCGTGGAAAATAAACCTGGCGGATCTCATCCCTCTCCAGGTCAAACCACTGACGAAATCCCCCAACTTGAAGACTCCCCTTGGTCGTGGACATGTTTCCAATGGGTGAACTATTCGGCCTGGCCATTAACTTCAGTCTAGAAAACCGTCCACCCAGCGATGCCCTGTCATCACCGCGCTGGAGACCAGACTATTATGCTAGATGATCATTGACCTTACAAGAAGGCCCATCTGCCCTTTGAAATGACTTGTTTTGAATCCTACTGTGTGTCTAAAAAAAAAAAAAAAAAAAAAACTTGAAAGGAACCGACTTAGTCGCCGATGACCAGATAAACAGATTTTACTAGGTTACAGGGTACCAAAATCACTCAGTCTATATCAGGTCACAGAGTGACCTGATATAAACTTCACTTTAATCAGGGGGTTAAATATAGCCAGTGAATTTTTTTCCGGTTATGGGTACTCCGGTTTAAGTATTAACTTCTATTTTATTTCAAATGATAAATATTTGTTACGATCTTCTGTTTTGTTTTGTTTTTTCTTTATCAAATACAAATTTAAGCAGTTCTCTGTGTAGAATGATACTTTAGGAGCTCCTTTGTACTATTAGTTAGAATAGAGTGTTCGATTTTAACGGGGGAGGTTAACATTAATAAAATTGCAATCCGTGCAAGCAATGGATATTGCTGACACATCTGATCTGGTGCATCTGCTATTTGTGTGTGTGTGATGCGGCATTCACCCTGGGCGGATTGAGCCGGCTTCTTCCTGTTGTGAGAAGATTCTTGGGATAAATTACAGAAGTAGGGTACCCAGGCCTACTCGGATAACGTTCTGGCTTGCCGCGGGGTTCCCACAGACGCAGAGACAGGAACGACCAGAAGCCGCCGGTTGCCGATGCAGACGCTCCTTGGATTTTCACCAGAGCCCTTGTTAGCCGGCGTGTGTGTCAGACCTGTCCGCCTTGGGTGGCCCTACCAGGAACGAAGTTCCGGGCGGCATAGCTCTGATACTACCGTTTACACCCCCCCACACCGACTGTGAGGTAAGGGTTGGACTTTGGGAGCTTACAGTACCAGGTGTTCCCAAGCGGTCCCCCATCTAAGTACTGACCTGGCTCTACGATGCTTAACTTCGGTGATCGAACGAGAACCGGTGTTTCAGCGTGATTTGACCGTAAGCTATTTAAAGTTTCTTGATAAAAAAACCCCCAAAAATGAATCTCCAATGTTATTGGTCCTGACCTGGCATCTCGGCTTCAGTCATTCTCCCACCGCCGTAATATAGCTTCCCTGGGCCTTTTCTATAAATACTTTCAGGGCAATTACTCAGATGAAGTTTCCTCTATGATACGTAGACTTTATGCGTTTAAGCGCAGTTCTAGATTGGCAACAACGTCCAATCTATTTATAAGTTGACTTGGCTAAATGTAACAGTTTTTCTCGCACTTCTTTCTTGTGGAACTCTCTTCATGCTTCTCAGTAAACTTTGATCTTCAAAAATTTAAATGCGATGTCAATCACTGTCTGCTGTCTTTGTTAATCGTCTATTGTTCTCGATCCTTAGTAATGTTCCTCTTTCCTAACTCTATGAATTTAAGCGAAGCACTAGATTAGCGGCGAGGTCACATCATTTTACCGTTGAAATTAGTAGATGTAAGCGAATTCTATGCTAACGGTTTCTTCTCTTACACTTCACACTTATGGAATTTTCTTCTGGCTACTTGCTTTGATCTTAAATAAATAATGGAATGCCAATCGTTATCTTCTGTCCTCTTAATTTCTTTTCTTTAATTGTTCACTCTCCTTAATAATGTTTATTTTTTATTTTTTTCTCATTCTCTCACACTCGGTAACACGTTGCGTCTTAGTAGCTTTTTTCCTTTATTTTGTTTGGAATGAATTGATGATACAAGAAAAAAAAAAGGAAAAAAAAATGCCTAACTATTGTAGCTCAGATTAGAGACGTCGTTAATCTGGTCGCCGGTCGCTCAAGCCAGAGTTTGATAAAGTCTTTTATGTTGTTTTTTTTTTTTTTTTTTCATCCATAGCTTTAGTAACACTAAATCTCTAGTATTTACAATCGCATCATTGTTTCCAGAATTAAAACTCTTATCCTCGTCGATCGACCGGACATCGATTTAATCCTTAGAAACTGCTATTTCTATACCCCCCCCCTCTGTTAATTCAAATATTTCGGAAAAGCTTTTGTATCTGACCCAGTCTGCGGGACCAGCTATAAATGCACAGTTTGATTTGGAAAAGTTAGCCAACTTCACCGGCACAATGACCGACATATACAAAATCTTTGAATTATCAAAATGCCCACAAATATTTCTATTTGCATCCACATCGATAACACTAGAGGTACGCGAGTCACATACACAGACAATACACACACGCACTGCATGATGCATGCCCCAAAATCAAGAGATGGAGAGTGGAAGAGAGAAACACATCAAGAGTAATAGGCAGACGCATCAAGAAAGAGAAACACAATATGTCGCAGGCACACACCTCAAGGCACACACACATACACAGATAAACTTCAAGGGACACACGCACAGAGAGAACAAACCTCAAGGGACACACGCACAGAGAGAACAAACTTCAAGCGACACACGCACAGAGAGAGAGAGAGAGAACAAACTTCAAGGGACACACGCAGAGAGAGAGAGAGTGAACAAACTTCAAGGGACACACGCAGAGAGAGAGAGAGTGAACAAACTTCAAGGGACACACGCAGAGAGAGAGAGAGTGAGCAAACTTCAAGGGACACACGCAGAGAGAGAGAGAGAGAGAGAGTGAACAAACTTCAAGGGACACACGCAGAGAGAGAGAGAGTGAACAAACTTCAAGGGACACACGCAGAGAGAGAGAGAGAGAACAAACTTCAAGGGACACACGCAGAGAGAGATCAAACTTCAAGGGAGAGAGAGAGAGAGAGAAAACTTCAATAGACACACGCACAAAGAGAGAAAAAACTTCAAGGGACACACGGACGCACATCAACCAGGAGAGAGACAGAAAGACATACAGACAGACACATACAAACACCTAGAGAGAAGCACACGCACCAAAATACAAACAGTGAGAGAGAAAGAGAGAGACACACACACACACACAAAGAGATCTGCCCATGCATGCAAACATAGTAACTGCAGGGCAGCTTTTCTGAAATTTTATTAGCGATAATACACAAATATATGTCCCATTTGTGGGCAAGATTTAAATAGACTCAATGCATGAGGTTTTTGGGTTTCTTTTTTTGTTTTTTTACAAGATTTTATTTGCAGTATTTATTGCCTAAGTATTGTTTTTTCCGAATAGGTCGGCAGTGAATGAGGCAGGACAGCCCCATTTGTCGATTCATCCTCTATATCGTAAGCCGACCACAATCAAACAAGTAAATAGAACAAAAATAAATAAAAATAAAACAAAAAAGACGAGAAGAGGATATTTTTAAAGCCTGCATAACTGACGCATAAAACGACGAACGCCTCTCATTGAGAGAGAGAGAAAAGATAATGACGGGTGAGAGGTTGAGATTTTGTAGGTAGTTATTTGCGTTCCACAAGGAACAAAACACAAGACACTGACATTGGATCATTTGGCAGACGAGCAGAGAGAAAGGATATGACCTGAAGCAAACATCCTACCTGGGACTAGAGAGAGACACAAACAAAGGAGACAATGTGTCTACCCGTACCCGTCTCTTTAACACGCACACTATAAAAGAAGTTTTTTGGGTTTTTTTTTTAATGGTTAACGAAGAGAAATATTATAAATGAAGTGAAGGGGTTTTTGCTTGAAGACGGCGAATTTTAATGGAAACTTGTTCGGTATCTGTCGCTATGTTGAGAGCAAGATGATCAAATTACAAATCTACATTTTTAATCTATTTAAAATACTACATTTATTAGAAAATATGTTCAGTTTAAATACAGAAGGAGTCTTAAAAATGACTTCAAAAAGCCCCACATTTCGGCTCATCTTTTCTTGTTAACCAGTTTCTACAGAAGAAAAGGGAAATCAGCCATTTTTATTACATTTAAATTCTATGTGTACGCTCTTTTTTTGTGTGTCTATGTATATTTTAATTCATTGACAGACGCACAAATACTCCAGCAACATTTAAAAAAAAAATGTTCAAAAAAAAATAATATTTATTATCGACCAATTTCCTATAATTTATAATAAAATCTTATTTTTGAGTTTTTGTCATTAGGTTGGTGCAAAAATAATGACGTAATAATGTCGTTTTCGACGTTAAATAATACATCAAAAAACGACATTATTGCGTTATTATTTTTGCACCAACCTAATACCTTTTAAAAAAATATTAATGATTTTTTTCTTGTCTCTAAATATCCTATTATAACTGCTTGCCCCTCCCTTTGTTAGTCAGCACGGCCGTTATGTCCTTTAAACACCTTAAAGATTATGGACTGTTCCGGGTTTTCATCCTGTGGAAAGAGGGATTTCGTTGGTTTGTTTTAAGGCATATCAACCATAATGGGTTATTTAATACCGACAATTTTTTTCCTGGTAATATTTTGTTTTGTCAAAAATCTATTTCTGGTAATATTTTTTTTCTTCAAAAATGTATAGCTGGTAATATGTTAAAAAATGTATTGTTCGTAATATTTTTTTTCAAAAACGTATTGCCGGTAATATTTTTTTTTCAAAAATATATTGCTGGTAATTTTTTTTTCCCCCAAAACATTGCTGGTAATAGTTTTGTTTCTTCAAAAATTTATTTCTGGTAATAATTTTTTTTACAAAGTATTCTAGTATTAAAACCTATTTTTTACACTTTCACAGCTGGGACCCTAACAGGTGCTATACCTCGGATCAGGGTGGACCTGGGAACACCAGCAATTCAGAGGTAGTTCCACGCTCCTCAAAACCTTCTGAACAGAGGCCTGTGGAAAGAGGGGAAGACATTACTGAGCTTCATTGAAAAAATGAAAAAAGAGAGGTTAGAAGTGGAGAGAAAATCGGATTAAGTTGATCAGAACAGATACTACACTTCGATCTCAACCAAAAGATCGTGATGTGATGGCGACTTTGATAAAAGCGACATATTTTCAGTATCGGACGACAGAAATCGAGTAAAGCAATAAAAAAAAAAAAAAAAAAAAAAAGTTACCATAAATAACATCGTCTGTTGAATTATTTTAAAATTATTATTAAGAGAAATGTTAATAAGAGGGGGTTTAGTTAGAAAGAAATAAGGGAAAATAAAAGTGTTTAATATCTGCCAATATTTCATTTAATAATGGACTATTCCGTTTTGATCACATGGAAAGAGGCGAAAAAACCCTAAATTCAGTGGAAAAAAAAATGAAAGGAAGGAAGGGAAGACAGAAATGATAAACGGCTGTTTTAGAGAAATGGAAAAAGTTGTTAATTTCAAATCTTTTCATTTGTACTCCCTTACTTCTTAAAATAACGACCAGCATTCGTATTTATGATTGTCATTTTAATATTTTGTTAAAGTTGTTAAGCTCAAATATTTGCCGATGGGGGAATTTCTACGGACATTTTATTGTCGTAGAACAAGCCATGTGTTTATTCAGTCATTAACTTAAATCTTATTAAGAATTAAGATTCATCTGAAAATTTAACTAGGAAAAATGTGAAAATTTCACTGTTCTTTCTAATATGATTTCATTGCTTGACTCACGGGTAGCGGTTGTCCAGTTGAAGTGGGGGGGAATCTATTATTCCAGTGTCTTAATTTAAATAAAGTCACATTCTCTCATATATATATATATATATATATATATATATATATATTAATGTGTGTGTGTGTGTAAGTTTCGTTGAAAGCGACTGACAAAGTGTGGTAGTTGAGTTTTTTTTTATATAATTTCTCATGTGTTCGTATTTTTTTCTTTTCGGGAGATAAATTATATAAAAATTGACCATAACTCAATTAGGTCTCAATTAAATACACATGGAGACCTACCAAAATCTACCTTAACATACGCGTTGATATTATAAATATAAAAGCATCATCCACATATACAAAAAGGCTAAAAATTATGACAGCATTATTAATAAAAAAAAAAAAAAATCAAATAAAAAGCCAACACTCAATACCAACCATGAAGACGGTCACAATGAGATGACCGTGTTTGGAAAATAAAACATGTGACTATAACTCTGGGTGCATACATACTAAAACAATGCATATATTCACTTAGAAATAAAATATAATTCATTCTTGATAATGGGTAAATTATACCCGAAAGCACTTGGAAAACATTAGAATCATTTTTACATAATTTATGCCTTGAAAAGAAAAAAAAATTATACGAACACATGAGAAATTATATAAAAAATACTCAACCATCACACCTTGTCAGTCGTTTTCAACGAAACTAGCATAGAAGAGGGATTACTGCCCATATACGCAATATATATATATATATATATGTGTGTGTGTGTGAATATTAAATTACACAAGCACATGTAAGTAATACATACGCAGGTATTTCTAATTACTGTAAACACTATTGGGGAAGGGGGTATTTTTGTGTTTGAGTAAACACCCTGATTGTATTTTTTAACAGTGTAAATTGCGTATACTGGCCTGTGCATTCCATAATCTTAATAAGGAAAAATATGCTCTTCGACGAGGTTCGAACCCGCGTTCCCCTTGACAAAAAGCTCGTCCTATGATGAGAGCGTGAATACAAAAGAAAGCTAAAATGATAAATAATTCGCGAGCAGTCGGTGATATGGGAAAGGAGAGCTATCTAATTGTCAGTTTTCCAAAAAGCCAAAAGGTTAGCACTTTGTCATAACGGGAACAACGACTTGTCTAAATTGCTTGTCACTTGGACATTGGATGATTCCAACCTGACCCCTTCGCAAGCTCCCCACACCGCAGCCAACGTCTCCTTCCAAACGGCTACTGGACGGACGGACAGAAGGACACACACCTGTCACTGATCCCTAGGTGGTGAGGTATTGCTTGGAACGAAAGTTGTGAAACAGTATCCTCGGTGACACGAGAGTTAACAAGCCGTAAAGTTGATACCAGAATGGCCGGGTTAAAATGACATTCGAATTGTGCAGGACATATAACGAACTGTCAGCAAGATTAGTTGGGGACTATACGATTAACAATGAATTTGAAATCCGCTATTTACCACGACCTCTATCCTAGTTCAGAACGAAAACGCTTATCTCTTTAATTATTTATTCGCCTCGTTGGAAAATTTTACATGGATTTTAACTGATATAAAAAAGAATCCTCACCACCACAAGAAATAGATTTTAAGTTCCTAGATCTTATGGGGTGAAGATAGATTTAGACATTGTTCTGTGTTAAATCCGTGTGTTGATTGGGACAGTGGCTGTATAAATATTAATTTTTATCTGGTCCTTACGGAGCGCCTGAAACCTATCCATGTACCTCCTAAGATGTTTAATGGATCTCAGGTTAAGAAGCCGGTTGTATATCAATTACAACAAAAGATTATCTTCAAGATGCATTTTACGTCTAAAACTCAAAGAGAAAAGGCAAGGTGAACAGCGCAGTCGTTGTACATTCTCAGTATCTTCTTCAGGCTGTGACGATGCAAACAAAATGTCGATTTTCTTTTCTGGGATTGCACCTGACTTTAAGCAAATTTAAAACATTATAGTAGCTCGAAATTTCAATGGTAATAATCCGGTGGCAAGATTCTATTTTATAAAGAGGGGAAAAGAGGTAGATTTCCAAATTCGTTTATTCTTACCCTGAACAATGTTAATGCTAATATTATCAGTTTCCTTATAAGGAAACACTCGGCCTTTATTGAGCAATCAGTCAGTGCTACTCACGGAAATTGTGATTTGTTGGTTGTCTTTTTTTTTTTTTATTTGCATGGGTTATTTAATGTCGAAATCTATTTTTTTACGCAGTTATATTTACTTATTAAATTGGAAATAATAATGGTTTTAATGATACAAGTCTTACTAATTAACCCATAGCTGGGGGTAAAGAGGTGGATTCACGCATCTAGCCAAATAACAGAGTCGAGTGTGGCCTCATGCTAATCCCTAGTTGCGAAACTTACATTTTCAAAGTATATTTGTGTGAAAGCGAACGAAGTGGGTCCGGCTAGAAATTGATTATAACACGCCATGTCAAAGTTCAGCGCCGCTGTACATAAATCCTCAACGCGAATTTTAGCAACATTTTTATTTCATTATTAGAATTAAAAATGCTCCCTCCCATTACATAAAATTATCTTTCTTTTCATAATAACCTCTCATTCTTGATTGATTCATTCGTTTTTTACGGCTTATCAACCCTTTGCAAGTTATTTAAAGCCAGAAAAATACTTTCAGATTGTGAGACAAAAATGTTTTATTATTGGTACACAACTTGCTAAGCCATAGCTGAAAGGAGAAAAGATAGATTCACATTTTTCCCCCAAGGGTATTTGCGTATAAGTGAATATAACGACCCGAGCGGGATTGGAACTCGGCTCTCTGATTAACAGTACGATACTATTATCCATTACACCAACCGCACACCCAAGCTTACAGCACATAGTATTCCCGAACAGTCACTTATCTGGGTACTAACCAGGATCGATGCTGTTTAATTTCAATGATCACACAGGAAACCGGTGTTTCAACCTGACGTGGTCGTAAGTACAGGAAACTGTAGTATTATGGGAACTGTATCCAAATCGACCATGGGGAGATACGAATCCAAGTCTGGTGGTAGCAAAGACAACGCGCTCAGTGAAAGTGACCGTTATAATAAATAGGATGAATAGCGAAAATAATTAAACTTTTAAGAAGAATGGCAGTCATTTCTTTAAATAATCGTTTCGCCTTCTCTTGAAACTCTAAAGTCCTTTGGGAGTATACCCCCTCCCCATTAGATGATGCTGCTGTGGTTTTTTTGGTTTTTTTCGTAAGTAGATTGGGTAGAGTTTCTAACCTTACACCCAAACGGTTTTGAATTTAGAATTGTCCTTCTCCTAGACTGGTTGATAACCAAGGCTAGAGAGCTCAGTCTTTCTGGAACGGAGACGAAAAGCTGAATTCATACTTTTTTTTCCAAGAGCATTTACGTGAAAGTGAACACAACAGCTTCAACCGGAAATTGAACGCGGCCCACCGATCTTATTTTCCGCGTCGTTAACCCTTATACGACGCACACATTCATGAAAAAAAAAATGTGTTGGGCAACATAAAACACAAAAGAGGTATAAAATGAATCGTGCAAAATAAGATCTCTATATTTATGTGTGTGTATATATATATATATATATATATATATATATATATAAAGGCCACAGGCTGTATTTAATGGTCAATCCGTAGTTCTAAAAAGAAAGTTCCCTCTCCGTCGACTGAAGCCATACTTTTCGCTGCCAAACTCCCGACATGATAAGGAAAAACATTAAGAAAGCCAGTAGACCTCTGGCTGAGCCATTTCTCTATACAAGACCGGACAAGTGGCAGCCACTGTTTGGAATAAGCGGTGCTGCTTCCACCCAATTGCGTTTAGCCATTATAAGAAAGGGAGCGTGACCCGGGGGGCTTTAGCAACTTTTCTTATCTGGTTCATTTATGGGTTCTGGGGACGAAAGAGCAGTCATGTGTTTTGCAAAGATAAAGTAAAGAGCAGAGAAGGAAGAGAGGACCTTTGATGGAAGGTAAAGCAAACCAAAAAAAAGTAGGGGGAGAATTTCTTTACACTTTCTCTCGTTTGACATTCGGAGGAACTGTGATACAGGAAAGTAATATTCCTGCCTGTTGGCAGAGTCTGAAAGGGGAGATATTTTAAAAGATCAATTTATTCTTGATATACATACAGAAAGAACTTATTGGGTTTTACATTTTCTTTGTATGAAAAAAAGGAGTAGAAAGCGAGAGGGAAGGCAGAGAAAAAAAAAAAAAAAAGGTGTGCAGAAAGATGGGAGCAAAGGGCAAATTAACAGATAGCAGGGGAGAGAAGAAGTAGGCTGAGTGGAAAGGGAGCACACAAGGGGAAAGGGAGCGTTCAAGGGGTGGGGGGAGAGAAAAGGGGAGAGGGGGGAAGGGAGCGCGCAAGGGGTGGAGAGAGAGAAAAGTGAGCACACAAAGGGGAGAGGGGTAAGGGAGCACACAAAGGGGCGGAGAGAGAGGAAGGGAGCACACAAAGGGGGAGAGAGGAAGGGAGTACACAAAGGGGGAGAGAGGGAAGGGAGTGCTTAAGTGGTAGAGAGGGACAAAGAAAAACTCGTATGTATTCAAAAGATGTTAAAAAGCCTTGATACTTTCTATTTTTATATTTAAAATAATCGATATTAATTTTCGTATAAAAATTAGAAAATTTCTTTGAAGAAAAAAAATCACCACTTGAAGCTTCTTAAAAAATATTCATTACTTTTTATGGATTTAAAAAAAAAAAAAAAGAACAGAAAAACAATAAAATAAAAAAGAACTCGGTTAAAAATATATACTCCCTTGGATGCCAATATTAACTCATTCTTGTCTGTTGTTTAAGACATCATCGTCTATTTTATTTTATTTTAAATGAGAAAAAGGAAGAATTATTTTGCTCCCTCGACATTGGATCCCGCTCCCACCGCAAGGAAAGAAGAAATAGATTGGACGATAGATCACTTAATGTATTCAAAACTGCCTATCGTAAGAATCCAGGCAGCAGCAGGAGTTGATGCCAAGTGATAGGCAAATTAAAAAATAATGTGAAACAATAAATATTCAAATCGTTTTAAAGATCGATATATCGCTACAGATTAACCTAGAAAATAACAACTAAAGAACTGAAATGAACGTTAACCTTGAACCAATAACAATAAACCGATGAGCAGAAGCATTTCCCCTGACCTACAACTGAAATTCTTTCCTCTAACATTTATAATGAATGAGAAGAAAAAGAAAACAAGAAAAAGATGGAGGCAGGCATTAAAATGGCGTCGGCGGAAGCAAAGAGGTTTTTAAGGCTTTTTTCCATTCATAATCCATTTTGCAATCTCCAGCCATTACGCGCATATAACCTTACCTGCTTTTTTCATTCACCCAACTTAATACCCTGCATTATTTTATAAGAAATAAATCGTGTATAAAGAGAGTTTTAATTATTACTTTTGTAGGGATTCTAGATATTTATTGGCCTTGCTTATTTGTTTTTCTTTCGGTATATTTAAGTATTTTATAGAAAAAGAGAAAAAAAAAAATTCCTTGAAACTTTATTCGTTTTCCTAGAATTTTATATCCAGGATTTCGATTTTATTATATAGTACTTAAGGAGACGTTAACGTCAAATAATAAAATTTAATGTACTTGTTACTTTATATTTTGAAGATTATGTCGGAGAAAAAAAAAGGCAAGGATAGATTATATAGCGTTATTTAATAAGCGTGTAGCATAGAACCGAACAGGTGAGGTATCGAAGATCGAAACCATATGGCCTGAAGGAGGAAATATGAGACGTGACCTTCAGATATTTTACAATAACTTTAATGCGGCAAGGATTGATGTAGGAAGATTGTGTGACGTCAAAATTTATGCAAAATAATGTATAGGACTAGACGACGTTATGAGAACAAGAAAAAAATAACAAGAACAAATGGATAAATTTTTTTTACGAAAATCAGCGCTTTGAAACCATTTCACAAAATTCTGTCTGAATTGGGCGCGAATCAAATGCCAAGAAAAATGGTTCGGCTGGGTAGTTTCTAAATAATATTATGCTCAAGCCCCAGGGGGCCATCCCCCAGGTAGTACCTCTTCGTCGGGAGTAAGCTCGAGGCGTCTCTAAAAAGGAAACGTGCCTCGGGTGGTTGAGTAATTTTGCGATGGTATTGCAGTTAAACCCACTTTAAACCTCGATCTTGTGTCACGTAGGTAGGGGTATATATATATATCTCTCGAAAGGAAAGTAAGCCTAAGATTTAAATGATTTTTTATAAATTAAAAATATCTCTTGAATCTTATTTTCGTTTTAATTCCAAGCTAATAAAATAGATTTAATATTTCCAATAGGCAAAATGCATTGCTGTATTTCTAAACAAATTTATTGGAATTACTTTTTTTTTTAATCGCTAAAAATGGCTCATTTTAGTCATATTTACAAATTTCTCAGCACAACGTAATTCTCTTTATTAAAAAAAAAAACATTTAAAAAATAGTTTTTTGTGGAAGATTTGTTAATTTAAAGCTTAATCTTATTTGAAAGAAATATTACTTTTAGTCTAAGATATCGCAGGAAGTATTTTTTCAACATGGAGAGGGCGTTTTTATAAGATGCTGACAACTATCTCAATAGACTTATATTGGGATAATCATATTATATATAATTTGTTTCCACGGGGTGGGGGACATATCTGTAAAAATTGCTTTAATATATAGAGAGTGCTTTTTATATAAAATTTTTAACTATCCAGTAATCTTAAGACTTTAGGAAAATATCCTCCGTAATCTAATATTTTATTGAATTGTAGGTACTTTGGCTTTAAATTTACTATAGTTACCGCCTTTGTTTTCTGGTAAGGTCGTGTATGGACATCCGTATATACAAAAATCGGTACGGGTTCCTCGAGGTGGGGTAATGGTTAGCATAGCAAGCTTGTCTCGCTAGAACAATTACGGCCGAGTAGCGTGTTCAATCCTCATTGGGTGCCCCATACATTCGATCTTTTGTCACGTTTAAGCCGAGCTTGGAAATTGACTATACAAAAATCGGTATGTTTATACACACACAAAAATTTCAAAATTTTAAAAATACTGGCCGGGGGTGGGGTCTGGTCTGCTAAATTGTAGTAAGTTTTCTCATTTATGATTGTAAATGCAGATTTTGTTTAATTAGTAACAATATCATATGACCGCTACAAAAGCTTTAAAATTAAATGATTTAAAAAGACGTTATAGATAAATATAATTAAAATATTTAAGAATTTTTTTTTTTAATTGTAAATATCAGTCAGTTATGTGCCATGCGTGTTACACGCTTAAGCGATCATGTATCTTTCGATACATGACTAACGTGGCAATTTTTTGTTTTCCCGCAGTCGGTTGCCATTTCTTTCTGCGGTATACCAGTTGCCATCCAAGTCTATGGAATCCGGTCCTGCTATTTTACCCATAGCTGGGGGCAGGAGAAGAAGAGGGTTCCTACCTTTCCCAAGGGTATTACTGCATGTAATGGATTCAACTGGAAATCGAACTCGGCGCTCTCCAAGCACTTATCCATTACTCCCCCGTACCTCTGGGGGTGGGTATATAGGAGGTGATAATGATCATCTCAATACTATCTGTATTAATTTTTGGCACCTCCCCTCACGCCTATCGAGAGCAATTTAAACTTTGAATCGAAAGCATTAAGTGGTGCTGAGATTAGAAGCTGACTTTAAAGGAACCGCCGTCATTTGATTCAGTCGACAGCGATGGAAAATGGCGGGTGGGTGTTAGGTTTTAGCGCCGAGAACAAGAGTGATTCGTTCATTCGGGATAGAAGAAATGAATGTCTACTGAATAGAGTGTGTGTTACACTCATTAATTGGCCAGTGAGTACTTTAAGTAATGACCATTGCATCTTAAGAAAATGGAATGGGCAGTGGGTTTTATATTGCAAAAAGATCTTTACAGAAAACAAAATGGAGAAGCCTGGTGGGAAGGGAATAAAAGAGAAAATGGTTAGAACTGAGGCTGTGGATGTGGGGTCGAACATCTCACCATGCATTAAGAAAGAAAGAAAGAAAGAAAGAAAGAAGGAAAGTGTATTGTCAGACAAAATGGACGTCACATCGAATGAAAAAAGATTGAAGTATAGTTTATAATTTACTGAAACGAAAAGGAAAAAATAAAAGAAGGGGTCACCTCAGAAAAGAAACACCAAAAACGAACTCCTCAAAAAAGAAAAAAAAAAGAAAAAAAAAAGAAAAAAAAAAGAAAATAAACGAACCCCCAGAAAAAAATTGAAGACAAAAAAGTAAGAGCCCTTGTTATACACAGACAGAAAATTGACACTATTAATTATTTACAAAAATTACCTGAATGGTCATGTGTTTATGACAAGCACTTTGTCAGCCAATAAAGAAGATTCATTTTTCTTGGAGTATTTTTAAAAGACCGTCTATGACAAAACAAGGACTACACACACACAAAGCGCAATAACTCAATGAATGCGTTTCTCTTACTAAGGCACAATGGAAATGAATATAAAAATTCGTCAAACAAGGCCCGCCTATTCAATTTGTATTACATTTTCCAGATGGCGTAGAGTGGCCGGACATTCAGATCATATTTATGAAAAAAGAAATTTTAACCAAAGTTCATAGGTTTTGTTCAAGTACACTCTCCTAGAGATTCTCTATATCAAAAACACTAATGTAAGAAGAATACGATATATAAAGTGACAGACAGACAGACAGATAGATAGACAGACAGGAAGATAGATAAATAGACAGATAGGTAGGTCGATAGACAGACAGATAGATAGACAGACAGACAGGTAGGTCGATAGACAGACAGATAGATAGACAGACAGACAGACAGGTAGGTCGATAGACAGACAGATAGATAGACAGACAGACAGGTAGGTCGATAGACAGACAGATAGATAGACAGACAGACAGGTAGGTCGATAGACAGACAGATAGATAGACAGACAGGTAGGTCGATAGACAGACAGGTAGGTAGGTAGGTCGATAGACAGACAGGTAGGTAGGTATATAGAAATATGTGCGCTTTTGAACACTAAGTTCTTTTTAACCACGTGACTCTATAATCTGTTCCTCTGCCCATGAAAGTGAACCAAAGTTTGTTTTAAACCTCAGAGATCTATACAAGGATATCGTACATCTCATTTCCAGGCAAGCAGCTTTGAGGAAAAAAATCGTAGACGTTGCAAATGTTATATAACAACTATATGCAAGTATTTGTTTATATACGCAGATTAATCAAAGAATGTGCATTGAAAACAAATACCGAAGTTCCTCTTAAAAATGCTGTAAAAACAGAAAAAAACGACCCTAACTCAAGAACCCCCGTCTAATTTTAATAAAATTTGGCAATGCGCCCGGCAGGAGTTCAAAGTACAACATGCTTCTAAACCAGTTGGAGTATTATGTATCGTTTAAGGTTTATTTCGGGAACATATATACGTACACACAAGATTAACGTTTTATTATATAGATCTATAATTTACCCAGGACATACCCCTGGTGCAACAGTGCCTTTACAAGCTTTAATCTCTACACGAATCATGACCTGACCCGCCTAATTTTTAAGGGTATAATATTAACTGAAAATTCCTTGGCACATATTTAAATGACGAGCATATGTTTTCTTGTATTTAATTGATCGGTGCACATAAGCAGCAGGCAAAATGAGTCAAGGAGGGTCATGCAGATAAAATAGAAACGCTGGTCTCCTTCAATAATAGTTTAATTTTCCAGCAAGTCTTTGAATAATGAGAATGGTAAGCATTGGCCAACTCTTCCCAGTCGCTAAGTGAATGGTCAGCGAGCTTGCAAACGTAGTGACCAAAAGCATTATTAAGTCAAGCCAAATATGGCTGCAATTTTCTGAGAAATGGGAAAGAAATCAAAGCGAGAACAAAACTGCGAAGTGGTCGAATGCTATTAAAAGGCCGTGGAAGCCAATGAGCTAAGTGGAAAACAGTAAAACAATTATCGCAATCATCTTGACTTGATTACCATTGAGGCAACGCTACCTCAATTAAGTGCTTAGCGAAGGATTGCACGTCAAAAAGTTTTCTCGGCTGGGTTGGTATTGGTGCGAGAGGGGCGGCTTTTCACCCACAGTCGTATGCCACTTCTATCTTGATAGGAAAACGAAGATACTTTTGAATATATTCACAAGCTAAACCAAAAATAAAAATACAGTAAGTCCCCGGGTTATGACAGTACCGATCTACGACGATTTGTAGTTACGACGCAATCTCTATTAATCTTGTTTCGACTTATGCCGTTTCCCTCGTACATACGACGCTTAAACCAATTTCATTATATGTAACATTGTTATTGGACACATCGATATAATGTAATGGTTAGTGATTTTGTATCGCTAGTTAAATTACAACTGAATAGTGAGTTCGATCCTCACTGGGTCCGCTATACTTTCGGACTTGTATCACTTCTAAGCTACGCTTAGTAAATCACTACGTATTATTTCCATTTCACTATATTTTTGTGTTTTATAGTCCTTTTTTGTTAACATATGAATTGTGTTGCTATTTCGTAGATTATTAATTTACTATTGCGTTAGCGTAGGTGAATGACGTAAGTGCTTATTCGCGGGTATGTTCCGACTTGCACAGAAAATCGCCTTACGACGCATCGTAGGAACGAAACACTATCGTAAGTAGAGGATCCCCACCGCCGTAAACAAAAAATAAAGAGATATCTGCTAACGAAAAACTATTCGTATACATTTCTACATTTGACAAAGCATTGTCGGCATAACCAATTACTAATATTTAATTACATACACATTTGATTAGGTTTCTTAAGGAGGTGACAGCTTTTTTGCTACTATTGCCGAGGCAGGTACACTCGAGAGATGGATTTACCCGATAATTTTTCCTTCAGAATTTCAGTCAACAATTTAGATACCAGTGTCGAATAGTCCCGAGAGTGTGCGTGTTTGTCGCATCGTAATGAGTCTAATCATAGTTTTGATTTTTTTTTTTTAAATTCAATTCAATTAAAAGAGAAAGCAATTTACTAAGACAAAAGCGTATAGAAAGTGCTCTAATTGCGAGATCATCCATAGTAAATTTACGTCCAGTTTCTTTCACCTATCTTGACAGATCTTCGATTATCACAATCTGGGATACTTAAGAAAAGGGATAAAAAAATAAAACAAAAGGAAACTAAATTTAATCGGCTAGCCAAAACACATATTTAAAAAAAAAAAAAAAAAAAATTCAAAGTATAAAATATTCTTCTTGCGCATGCGTAATCACGTCAACATAAACATTACTTTAGTCCGCTGACGCCCTAAAGGACGAAACATGTCACACGCATTTTTTTCCACCACTTTGCCATAGATTTTTTCATTTATATTTGGGCATTGAATGAAGTCACATCGTGCGATCATAATATGCTTTATGCATGAATGCAATCTTCAGGCCTGAGGATTGCCTTGCAATATGACAAATACTGCCACCTCTCGGTGTTGACTTCAATGTCCACTTTTATATTTAATTACGCAGTATCCCTGATACGGGTCACATTTATCCATAAATATAACGTACCTTGAAACTATATTTTTATCATATATCTCAAAATAACCAATGAAATCCTATAATCTTAAAAAAGTAAATAAATAAATTCAACCATTTCTGCTAACGATGAAGCCAGGAGAAAGACAAAACACAAAATTAGAAAAATAAAAGACAAACACAGTTTGTTTTGTTTTGTTTTACGGCATATTAGCCCCATTGGTTTGTTTTGTTTTACGGCATATGAACCTCATAATGCTGACAAGATTTTTTTTATTGCTGGTAATGTTCTGTTTTTTTTCTTTTGTTTTGTTTTCAAAAAACTTATGGCTGGTAACTTTTTTAATAGAAGTTTTGCTGGTATTAAAACCTATTTCTACAAATTCATAGTGTTTTGACGACTGCTTTTTTGTGGGGGGGGTAACTATTTGCCCATAGCGGGGAGTTTAACAAGTGCTACAACCCCGGGTCAGTGTGGACCAAGGAACACCAACAGAGGATTTGCTGCCAGATGTAGTTTATCGTCATACCCAGGACACCTCGTTGGAGTGGAAGATCTTACCTCTCTACAGAGGTGCAGTCAGCGTATTCTGAAGCCCCAGCTGACAGGGCGACTTAATTGTAGAAATCAATCTAAGTCACAGTTGTAAAAGTAAAAATAAAATAAAAGCACTCATGGATTCTGATCTAAGTCGTTACACCAAGCTTCAGACTGTAGATCGTTTTAGGATCAAACTAGGAATAACGATTTTTTTAGAGTACCCACACCCTTTTAACTGTAAGGTTTGCCTTATATAAGGCCCGGGGCCCACTCGAGATAGAGGGTTACATTAAGAGAGAGTTTATGAGGACAGGATAGGATGATAGCAGTTAACACTAGCCTTGCGCAGGTTGGATTATAGTCATCGGGGAAACATCCTGTCGGAAGTCGGCGACACAGAGCAGTGGTTTGCTGGAAGTTGTTTGTGCGGAACTTCCCGCCAATGGAATACAGAAGGGAGGAATGTGAGTGGGTTTTCTACAATTTTTGTGGTATAACGGGTCGAAGCCGTGCAGGCTAGAACTGGCGGGACCATGAAATGTACAAAGAAAACAATTGGGTTTTACCGAATAATTATGGTGTACAAATGTTTAAGAATCTCAAGACAGGGGAAACATGAAAACTGAAAATTAAGTTTTCCGATTTTTTGGAAAATTAATGGCAGGAATAATTTTTAGACAAATGATACAGCTTAGAATTCTGGGACCCAGAACAAGAATTTTTTAATTTTTTTATTTAGTTCTTTTCCAGTAAATAGTCGAGTTCTGTTGAAATCCACTCAACAATCACTCCTAATATCGCACCGTGGATGGATAACAAAAATCATAACAGTATTGAAAGAACGTATTTCTTATTTAAAGTTAGTTTTCTTCATCAAATCAAGCCAAGAAGAGCTTTTTTTTTAAGACAATGAAACTGGTAGAAGAAAGAAATCTCTATTTCCATTCTTAGTATTTGGCATCAGGTCCTTGTTATCTGTAACCTAATTATAAAGTCTTGCTACCATATCAGCGCCTGATTGTTAGTCTGTTATCACTCGCCTTTTCCTAATCCGCTGGAGGTGACTCGACAAACAATAACCTGAGCAAAAGAGAAGGGCTTACAGAATTGTTCTTAAACAGCTTAGCATAATTCCATCCTAAACAATAAGCACTGAAGAGAGAGAAATCATTGCTATGTGAAAAGGACCGTTGATAAGTTGGCAATCATATGCCTAAAGTTAATTGCTTTAAAAAGAATCATTCGAATTAATTCCCAACTGATTTAGTTGCTTCTCAAATATTCTTCGTTTATAGGTTTCGTTTGAACTGAGAAACTGCTGTGATGTTTGCTAAAAAGTATTAAAAAATGACTAAGTAAAATTTAAAAAACAAATTCATATATATATATATATATATATATATATATATAAAGTTGTAGACTGTTTGTTATCGACCTCCTACCAGGGTTCTATAGATACATCCTCATATATATATATATATATACACACACACACAGTGCTGTTCGATAAAAGTGACTCACCTGATTTTTTTTTTTTTTACAAAAACTTATGGAGCATGTTGTTCAACTGCTTTCTCGAGAGCCTGTACTTTATAATGCTCCATAATTTTTCTATGGTGTTGAGGTCAGGAGATTGGGGCGGCCATGTCATAACACTCACCTGCTTCTCGTCAAAGTATTCCTTCATCAATTTTGATTTGTGACAAGGAGCATTATCCTGCTTGAAAATGAGCTTGGTGGGGTCGATTTGCAACCTTTCAGCAGAAGGGAGCAGACAAAACTCTAAAATTCTCTTGTACTGCTCGCTACTAAGGGTCTTTTCAATAGATTTTAAGAAACCAGTTCCATGAAAAGAAATGCATCCCCAGAACATTATACTGAACGGATGCTTGACAGTACTTACTGCTAAATTCAAAGAGCTTTCAAAGCTTCTTCGGATTTTAGATCGCCTATCCTTTGAATTTAGCTCAACTTTCGTTTCATCGGAGAAGAGAACATTTAGTAAAAAAAAATCAGGTGTCACTTTTATCGAACAGCTATATATATATATATATATATATATATATATATATATATATATATATATATATATATATATATATACCGAAATTACATTACCCGGCGTTCTTGGATAAATATATTTCATCTTGATCAAAGGGGATCAGCTGGGTATAACAATGATTTAAAATCATTTTATATAAAAAGAATGTGTAACACGCAGCAAGGCGTGGATAATTCGGCTCTCTCTTTATATATATATATATATATATATATATATATATATATATATATATATATATATATATATATATATAGAGAGAGAGAGAGAGAGAGATATGCTTGACAAAGTGGATAAAAGTTTTCTTACGAAGAGTAAATTACATCCGGCAGCAATGCCTCTGATCGAGAGATTGGATTTTTTCAGGAGGGTGGAACTATCGTATAATAGCTGTTGTTCCCAGGTCCATCTTGATCTGGGGTGGAAGCATCTGTTAGGATCCCAGCTATGGGCAAATAATGAACATCCCAAACATAAACAAAACGCGATAAAACTATAAAATACATTTTCATAGTAAAAATACCAGCAATACATTTTTATATACAAAAATTACCAACAATATCACCAGAAATACCTCCAGTGACTTTGACCTCGTGCCACATCTGAGCTTCGCTTAAAAAAAAAAAAAAAAAAAAAAAAAATCACTATACCTCTCATAAATACCCCCTACATAATGCTAAGAGAATTAGATTTATTTCTTGGAGGTATTTGTGGGAAAGTATTTCTACCGCACCCTGTATTCATTTTAGTTCTTTTCTTTATCTAGAAGATTTAAATTTAATTTTAATAATTTTTTTATTAAATACATAAAGCTACATATATATATATATATATATATATATATATATATATATATATATATATATAGGGTGTCCCAAAATAATGTATACACTCTTTAAATATTAATAGTTAATAATAGATTACCGTGATGTGAGAACATATATGGATGTAAATATGCAAAACAGATGGATTGGGAAAAGAGGGACTGTTGAATACCCACCTAGATTACCAGATTTGACACCCTTGGGTTTCTTTTTGTGGGGGTTTCTAAAAGACAAATTTTACAGCAGGAAACCTGAAACAATTGCTGAAATGAGAGTAGCAATTAAAGAAGAATGTGCTCAAATACCAGAGGAAATGATACTGGACGTTTGTAGGTCTATTTCTTCAAGATATGAAAAGTGTATTGAACGGCAACCAATTTGAGCACTTGATGTGAACTCATCATTATATGAACATTCTGCCATTGCCCTAAATAGCTTTTATCTTATTAAAGTTAATTTTCTATGGTTTTGTATATTTTGCGCTCAGTTTCTTTAAATGTGTATTCTTTCACTTGTATTAATCTTATTTACAAGTCAAAATACATAAAATGAATAAGTTATAACGACTGCAAAAGCGTATACATTATTTTGTAACACTATACACACACACAAACACTTAAAATTAAAACACTACGCTTTAAATTTTTTTTTTTTACTCATTTGTTCGTGCACCCTTTTCCCGTCATTTAAGGCTTTTAATAACTCGCTAGGTGCGTTCAAGTGTTACGCTTTTGTAATATTCTGCATGAATGATGTATGTACGACTTACTCATACACGTTTTTACAGAAGCAGACGACAGCATTTTCGAGGCAGGTTTATATTGCCATGACAACAGAAATTTAGATTATTTTTAAGGGAGAACAGATTGCTGGGCTGATAAATATTTAAACAAGTTGTATCGTGTTTTATGGCCATTATCTTCGCTTTGCATCTTTATCTCTCTCCCTTTATTTTTATGAATATAATTATTTTATGCAAAATTTATTCATTTTTTTTTCTTCTTCCATTATGAACACTTTCACACTTTATTGCATAAAAATTCTCTAAAACAAAACATTAAAAGAAAGACTAAACACAATTGCATGGTGGTAGTATAACTAATAAAGCTAACTTTAATGGACTTTTCTGTACGCCCCCGTCGCTACCGAATGTGACGCAAAATCTGTTTAGGTGGGTTTAACAGCAATACTTTGGAGAAAAAAAAAATTGCTCAGGCTCCCTCGGCACTTCCCCTTTTGGGGACGTCTCAAGCTCTGGGGAATTAACCCAGATCCCTACCCAAGGAGTGGTACTGCCTGCGGACATGGTCCGCTGGGGCTTAGTATTTTGAAACTACCCCAGCTTCTGCTGGGGAATTAAAGCTAACTTTAAATTTAAATATACAGTGTAACCCGGATGTAAGAGAGTTGTCGGGGCCGGAGACGAAGTCTCTTATATCCGGGTTTCTCTTATATCCGGGTTTGGTCTATTTTATATACATTAACACAGGCTCTAATTTGGGACCAGAGAAAATCTCTCTTATATCCGGGTTTCTCTTATATCCGGGTTTGGTCTATTTTATATACATTAACACAGGCTCTAATTTGGGACCAGAGAAAATCTCTCTTATATCCGAGTTTCTCTTATATCCGGGTTTGGTCTAATTTATATACATTAACACAGGCTCTAATTTGGGACCAGAGAAAATCTCTCTTATATCCGAGTTTCTCTTATATCCGGGTTTGGTCTAATTTATATACATTAACACAGGCTCTAATTTGGGACCAGAGAAAATCTCTCTTATATCCGAGTTTCTCTTATATCCGGGTTTGGTCTAATTTATATACATTAACACAGGCTCTAATTTGGGACCAGAAAAATCTCTTATATCCGAGTTTCTCTTATATCCGGGTTTGGTCTAATTTATATACATTAACACAGGCTCTAATTTGGGACCAGAGAAAATCTCTCTTATATCCGAGTTTCTCTTATATCCGGGTTTGGTCTATATTTATATACATTAACACAGGCTCTAATTTGGGACCAGAAAATCTCTCTTATATCCGAGTTTCTCTTATATCCGGGTTTGGTCTAATTTATATACATTAACACAGGCTCTAATTTGGGACCAGAGAAAATCTCTCTTATATCCGAGTTTCTCTTATATCCGGGTTTGGTCTAATTTATATACATTAACACAGGCTCTAATTTGGGACCAGAGAAAATCTCTCTTATATCCGAGTTTCTCTTATATCCGGGTTTGGTCTATTTTATATACATTAACACAGGCTCTAATTTGGGACCAGAGAAAATCTCTCTTATATCCGGGTTTCTCTTATATCCGGGTCTCTTATATCCGGGTTACACTGTACATGATTTTTCTTATAAGCAAGTTAGGATTTTGATCTGCGTTCAAGATGGCAATTTTTTTTTCCACAAGAATCAGTATTCAATTGGCTTCTTACCGTACTCACCCGAGTATAGTGGAAGTTTTTATGATCATTTATTTTTTTTTTTAGGTAAAATAATGGGCGGTCGCAGTATACACAGGTATTTTATTTTATTTTTTATTTTTTGAAATGATTAAGATTCATGTATTATCGGTAAGCGTTTGCATCATACACAGATAAACCTTTTCTCGAGGGGTTACAATTCATGCCTCCCACCACCACCACAAAAAAAAAGAGTTTGGAGACACACAACAAGTCAGCATATACATTAGAATATACTATAAATGATTGCTTAAACGCTACAAGCCTAGTAAACCAGCGTTGGATAAATCTCGCTAGTCATACTAGCAGTAGACCTCAATAAGTAGTTACTTAAAATATTTTATACTTGGGTCGAATAAACAGAAAAAGAAAGCCGCTTCTGTGAAACTAAAAACATAACTGAATACAGTAAAATATAACATTAAGTGAAAAATTTGTTTCATTATCCTTTGTTTTGTCTTGCTTTATGCACACTGACGTTGGGTGTGAAGGTTAAAATATATTAACAAAATTCGAGTAGTGATTTTTTTCTAAAATCGAATTGTTGGAGTTCGGGCAATTACAGAGTAATTCCCCTTTGTTTCAAGGCAGCGGACAGCTGCAGTTTGTGTTTCACGATAAGAAAACCTATAAAGAATGGAATTTCCTTGGGTATTGCTAGTAAATAATAAATAAAATAAAGTTTCAGTTGCAAAATAAGGCTTGTCTTCACTTCATGAATATATATTATATATTTAATGCTATGTACTAACAATGGCCTGCGAGATTAACCGAACAGCCTATGAGATTAGTAAACGTTCGTGTAGATATTTAGTCGGGTACAAGGTCACAAGTGCAGAGTACGTATGAATATGAGAACAAATCTATGACATTAACTTATTCATGGAGCCTTTTTGGTGAACATGATAAAACATTGTTGGGTGGGTCGGGTGAAAAAATTTTTTTTTTCTTTTGGTCAGAAATGTTGGTTTGAAGTGAAAAGGTTAAATGTGTGAATTGGCAAAGAAACTGATGATGTAGAAAGAAAAATATGTAAGGCACATGGCACAGATGAACAGGAAATCATGACTGAACAGGTGAAGGAAGAAGATATCAAGTGGAGTAGGGAAAGAGGGGAAAGAGAGAAAGAAGGAAAAGAGAGGAAAGAAAAAAGGAGAGAGAGTACGAGAAAGAGAAAAAAACGGAAAGAATGAGAGAAAAAAGAAAAGAAAAAAACGGAAAAAGAAAAGAAAAAAGAAAAAAAAACGGAAAAAAAACGGAAAAAAACGGAAAAGAAAAAAAAAAAACGGAAAGAAAGAGAAAAAAAAACGGAAAGAAAGAGAAAAAAAAACGGAAAGAAAGAGAAAAAAAAACGGAAAGAAAGAGAGAAAGAGAAATAACGGAAGGAAAGAAAAAAAGAAAAAAAAACGGAAAGAAAGAAAGAAAAAGAAAGAAAAAGAGAAAAAACGGAAGAAAAAAAAAAAAAAAAAAAAAAAAAAAAAAACGGAAAGAAAGAAAAAAAAAAAGAAAGAGAAAAAAGAAAAACAAAAAAGAAAGAAAGAAAAAAGAAAAAGAAAAGAAGAGAGAAACAAGAAAAAGCAGAAAGAGAAACAAGAAAAAGCAGAAAGAGAAAAAGAAAAAAGAAGAAACAAGGAAAGGAAGAGGGAAAGAGGATAGAAACAAGGGAAAGAGAAACAAGGGAGAGGGAAAGAGAAACAATGAGCGATAGAGAAATACAAGAAGTGAGCGACAGAGTGAGAAAACCATGCGATCGAGAGAAAAAAAAAAAGAGTAAAAGAAAAATGTGTTTGAGAGAAAAAAGTAGAAATCAGAAAGAAAATAAAGAAAGAAAATAAAGAGATAAAAAAGGAGAAAGACCAAAATGGTGAGAAATAGAGAAAAAGAAAAAGGCACATGTAAGGATAAATGAAATAAATAAATAAATAAAAGGGAAAGTGATAAAAAAAAAAAAAAAAAAAAAAACTCTCCATTTATTAGAAATTTTACCTCCGTTCCCATTTGTTCAAAGACACCCCCATCGAAAAGTCTTCAGGGATTCATGTCAGAAAGATGTGAGAAACCCCAATATTCTTACAGCCATATTTAACCTCTTCCCTTAACTTAGCATGACACTTACAAGATGACAGGATTCTATTTAAAATAACTTCATTTTCCCACCATACTTTTTCCATCTATTCCCAGTGGTCCCTTTTCTTGAAGTCTTTCACCAACACTGTCACTGCTCCAAGTCACTATTTGTTATTACAAATTTAACTTTGTACTTTTTCGGGGGTGGCTATGGGAACTGATGGTAGAAAGGGAAAACCCGTTCTTTTGATAAACGCACGAGTAGAAATTCTATCAAGAGGCAGACTAAACAATTCCTTTCGGGTTAAACAGCACAAAAATCTTCAAACCTCTTTCTTTACTGCCGAAACAAATATATGATTAAACGCAATGCAATTCACTCTGCACCTGCCAGGAGTCGCCGAGTCCTCCTTCCCTGGCTTCAATATTATTTGCATAAAATGTAACATCTAATTAAGAACATTTAGTTATCTATTTCAAACTGTAGTCTCTGGCCAGTGTTCAAATCGTGACCGTTAATAAAGTCACAAAAAAAATGTAACAATTTTGGCTAGGTAAAAAAAGTTACAATTAATTTATGGCGTATAGTCATCTATTTCTGTAGTTAAGGGGTCTGCTCTTTGTGCAACAAAAATTCATATTAAATCGATACAGGCTCTAATAAACGTTTTCTAACAATGCCACGAAAACATATTCGGTATATTTCATAGTTAGGGAGGCTATCGAAATATTATTATTATAATGATAAATAACTAAAAATAAAATATAAAATAATAATAATGAAAATTATAAATAAAATAAAACAAAAACAATAACATAAAAACGGTATTTAAAATAAATTAAATAAAAATTTAAAATAATAAAAAATACACCTAGCATGCAACAAAAACTGTTCCCGCCAGAAATACGGACATCTCTTCACCACGAACCTTGGTACAGGCAACACGTGTCCGACTTCTGTGATATGGCTTGTAATATGACGGAATAATCACATTTTATCACGTGTAACAGAGCAATTTTATCATATATTCCATAAAACAAGTGTAACCTAAAAATACACACATCAATACACACAAAAATATAAATAAATTGCATGAAATTAACATACAATTTACAATGTTTTTTCCTGTTATTTGTGTAGGTTTCATTTTCTGTCAAGTATGTTTTTATCACCGTAAAAACGAGGCCAATTCCTGCTACTATGATATGAGTGAACCCTGTTAAGTCCTAGTATCCCATAAGACTCAACTTTATTTGAAGAAAGCCATAAGAAGGGTGTTTTTTAAAACCTGCGCAAAAACGTAAACAAACCACGGAGATCGTATACGAAGATAGAAAACGTTTTTTTACGGCTTAATCTAATAAGGCTACGGTCACATATCCAATATATTTCATACTTAGGGAGTTCCACTATCCCATAAAACCCGACTTTATGTGACGAAAGTCTGAATTTCGCGAGCAAAGTCTGTTAGTTCCAGAATTGGCCGCTGTTGTTTACTGGCGCAATCAACAGAGATTGGTAGTTCCAGGAATGGACGCTATTGAGCGCTCGTCGTGTACACATGTGCATTGTTTCCCGAAAATTTTGTACCGATTTTGGTACCGTATACAGTATTGCTTTTTGTCAAGCTTTGCACTATGGAATCCAATCGTAACGGTTTGTGTAATTTATTTTAAGTTATAGGAACTTATATATATATATATATATATATATATATGTGTGTGTGTGTGTGGTATATACATTTAATTATAATAATAATTTTGTACTGTACTGGGTGTAAAAACACCCAGTACAGCACGAAAAAGTGCTTCAAATTAACGGACAAAGGGCTGTAACGGACGACCCTCCCCTCTGTCCGTAAAATTGAGGTTCCACTGTACCGACTTAAAAGCAGACAAAACTATCTTTAGTGTTTCGAAAAGAGTGGTTAGTTTGGGGGGGGGGTGGAGTAAAAACTAAGATTTAGAAATCCAGCCTCGTAGCTGCATATCTACCGGCGCACTTGTTTCCAACAAGTGCGCAGTATTAACTCAGCCAACAAGAAAGTCGAATAAAAAGCGAACATCTCACGAGTGAGGTACTGAAAACTTTGTCGGTTTTTCACCCACTTCTGATTTTAAGATCAGCAATCTGTGACCCATAAAAAGTTCATATCAAATGTTTAACCTTTTATACAGAAAATCGTTTCAGCAGTCCTCGTAACTTAAAGACAAAGTTCCAAAACTCACTGTTTATTAATTTCTGAATAAAAAAGGTCAAAAATGAAACTGACCCCGCAAATTTCCTCACCACAGAGACAACAATTTATTTTTAGCGGCCAAGTTGAAGGTTACAGAACGATAGATGAGGTGATTATATCTGACAGATGTTTTTTGAATTATTGAGATGGAATATTTTCCTCCTACTGCAATATTTCTCGGTCTACTATCTTCATTTTTGTTTTTAGCATAGCAATATTGGTTGATATATTCTTCGGGCTTTCTACGCTCTGAAATTAAGTTTTGATTATTCTAAACTTTTTGAAGACGATTGTCTTCATATCTATTTTTATGTGCCAGGTCCCGTCAAGACATGGAGGGATCACGGCTCGCCACAACTTCCTATCCTTTGTAGATTTTAGTAATGTTTGTCTCTCATTGTCCCTACTCTGCCATCCATTTACACAAGTGCATTAATTAGGTTACTCACTGCTTCAATTCTGTTCCTTTTGCTTTAATATGTCCCGTGAGTAGCTAATTCTTCAAACGCTCTTTTACCACTTGATCACGGCACTCCACAACTTCCTATCTTTTTTTTTTTAGCTCTAATTAATCTTTGTCTGTCCCTTTTCTGTCATCCATTTTGAAAAACTCGTTAAAAAGGCTATTCACTGATTTTCTATGTTCCTACTGTCTTCAATATGTCCTGTGAGTGCCAAATTTGCTAAGCCTTTTCTCATTATCTGCCCTAGGCATTTCAACTCTTTCTGATTCCAATTATAATTATCCTTTTTGTTTCCCTGTATTTTCTATACTATAAGCATTATTTTCAATAGGTACAGGTGTTGGACATCACACACCTGTTGTTTGTGGTGTTTCTTAAACATTGAAATTCATATCAGTCGACCTAGACCAAGAAAACCTGCTAAAAGTAAACTTTTTAACCTGTATACCATTTTTCCATCAGGGAAACCAATTATAACCGTAACCAGTAGGGCATTTACGACTGAGTAGGAAGTTCGATCCTCACTGGGCGCCCCATACTTTCAGCCTTGTGCCACATCTAAGCTACACTTGAAAAAAAAAAATCACTATAACTGTAACCCGTTGCCTAATTGTTAAAGACACTTCGACTATAGGAGATGTGTTTTCGGCTCTTTTTTTTTTTTTTCACCCTAATCAAGGCGATAATGTCACTACGATGCAAGGGCCGCTGGAAATGAATAAGAATGAAAAAATATTAAAAGGAACCGTAAACCAAATTCTCAACAGGAAACAAAGGATAAATTTTACTCCTCTTCGAAAGCTCAAAGAGGAGAGTGAACCGGACGGGTCTTTCATCTAACTTTTTTGATCTTCTTACGAAGCTATAATGGACAGTGCTTCTCCCTCATATAACAAGCATTAATATAACTTCCAGTGACTGTGCGTGTTTATATCTGAATTTCATTTGGTTTCTCTTCTCCATGTTAATGCAGCTATCGCCTTCCTTTGAGGCCAAGTCTTGGAAATCTTAGCTCTTGACATTCTGAGGTGACAACTGGCTCATCATTTTCTTTACCATCTCATACCGTAAACCCAATATCTATTAGGGTCGCCATAGATCAACACTTCTTAAATCAAGGTTCCTGGTAGACATAAAATTCAATTCAGGCTTTTGCTTTTTCTTGGCGGGAATCACACTACACAGACTATTAAGGTAATAGTGAATGTGATGCTCGCTGTGTGCTCCAGATTTTTATCATTGTACCAAACTAACTGGAAGTTTGGTAAATATCAAATATCTGCGTTTGACTATTTATGACAACCTTGAAGACCAACGGATATATGTTGCTGTTCTGGAGATAATGATTTAAAAATTATTTTCTGGTTGCACAAATATTTTTTCGAATTTTGAAAAAAAAAAAAAAAAAAAATTTCTTTTTGTTTCTTCTTAGTTTTAATCAGAAAGTTAATATCTTAACGCCTGTAATCTTAAAGATATTTTTTTTTTATTTCGTTATAGAGAATGTAAAATAAGTGAACAAGGAAGAGAAATTAGATTTTTTTTCTCGCCTTGTTTTGTCAAACTTTCATCAATTAGACAAAGTGAAAGGGGAGATCATCCATTTGGAAATAAAGTATTTCTTTTTTTTTTTTTTAATTACAACTGACAGACTCTCGGAATCGGTTGATTGGGGATGTGGTATGTGTGCGTGAGGGAGAAAAAAAAAAAAACAAACAAACACTCTCCTCCAATTTTCCCATCCTTCTGAAGAAAATAAAAAAAAAAAAAAGATGCTATCAAGTATAAATACTTTTTACTAATTTCGAGATGAGTCACTATCATTCCAAGAGTGCTTTCGACTGTTGATTTCTTCTTTATTGTTGGCACATTTCGACCGACCTATGCTACGGTCTTTTATTTATTTATTTATTTATTTTTTGGTATAATACGATTCACCAATACAAGACTCGAGAGCCTATCGAGCTAGATAATTACTATTAAAATGATAATGATGGATGGATTGAACGTCATGAGAATAAAGAAGAAAAATAACGACTTACTCTTGACTTGAAGTCATTAAGATTGTCATGTTCTGAGAAGCACTTAGACAGGAGTAAGTCCCACAAAGTAGTAATTAATTCATGTGAAAAATTTTCTCCAAGTCTATAATTTCGCATGTCATGTGTAACGTAGTAGTAGCATTCTGAAGCTGCTAGGCCGGAGAATTGATTGACTGAAACGTTTTCTCAGCCGAACTTAATCTGGCATAAGGCTACAATCTTTGGAGGATTTGCGAGGACCGTATTCACTCCACAGGGCAAAAGGTCTGTGAGACGAGATTGTTAACTATTAGTTTACAGGAGACATTGCCGTTTTCTGAACTTACTTTTTATAAGGTTAATCGTCTCGTACTGAAATGCAACTTACTAGTAAAAGGCTGTGAGATATGCTTACAAACTGTTAGGATGGAAAAGGCGCTCATCTCCCTTTGGTGGAAATAAGGCACTTTGGTCACATGACAGTGACGAAAGCGCCGGTCATTTCTTTTCTGTTCGTTTCAGTAGCTACCACGTAAGGTTGATTTCTTTTAGCCCGGGCCAGCAGGCCCAGGATGAGGCTACATCTGACCCCCACCAGCGCATCTTACAAGTCCACGGTTCCATTTCATTTTGGGAATTTATAATTCCAAGATATAGAATGAAACTCCAGCGCGCAGTCCTCAATTTAGGACAACGTAAAACTCGGTGTTTCCCGTTCGTGGAATATGTCTTCGCCTGGGACATAGATGAATCCGGACCGTTTGAATCTGGAGTCCTAAAAATGGCTTCTCCAGGTCAGGGCGTATATCTATATTATATGTAAAAACCCTCCCTTACTTTTTCACCTTATACTCTGCTTTGCTGTGTAGATATATGTGATATATTATTCTTCGCGTGGTACATATATATACAGTGCAACTTCTTGAACGTGTCACATGTCGAACAAATCGGTTTTTGAACAGAATATTCGACATGAACGTGCCTCGGTTCTCAAAAAAAAAAATTTGGGTTCTCGAAGAATAATGCCGAACCGAATTAACCCGAACGGAATCATTTCTTAGTCGACCGCCATTTTGTACACATTCTCGTGTTGTGCTGTGCTTTTCTTTTCCAAATTTATTGTACTGTGTTTTTTTCTCTTCATTAATCCTCAGTCATGACTCTAAAGAAATCTAGCAGTGATAATGGTAAAGGAAGAAGAAAAGTTAAGACAAAAACAATTGTTGATGATATTGTCTCTTCTCACTCAGTTTCTTATGGCAAAATCAACGATCTCTACTATTCTTATAAATAATGAGATGATCATGTCTTTCCTTCTCCTTTCCAAACAATAACAACTCCCCCACCCCGCTTCAACTTACGCCATCAACTCTTCTACGGTAAAATTGAAGTGTTCATCTATATTTTATCTGTTTATTATGTTTTTTTTTCTCCCTTAGATTTAATGATTTTCATTAGTTTTATGTATTATATGATTTTCATTAGTGTTGTGTATAAACTTGTGCACAAAGTACCGTTTAAATAAGCAATCATCTTGGAACCAGGAACGGATTAATACATTTTACATTGATTCCTATTGAAAAAATAGTTTCGGTTTACTGACATTTCAGGTTACGAACGGGCTATAGGAACGAATTAAATTCGTGAACGAGTATATAGTTTTATGTATATCTTTGTATTATAAAAGTCTGAAAACAAAGCATGTTGGTTATTCCTTTTCCTTTAATCCATTCTATGATCTAGGGTGTTATTATCCCATGGAAATAACAATGCCCTTAACGGGAGAAGCGTAAAGGGGGCAATAAATATTTCTTTCCAAGCGTTCCCGTTACAAAACATTGTGAAAAGTAACCAACAGATATTAACTAAGATTAAAATAGTCTGGCACGGGGGCACGACTGTAGAGCATTTATCCAGACCTAACTTCCTACACTGGTAAATAATCTTCAAGAGGAAGCTTGTTAACCATAACTCCATAATTATAAAAAAAAAAAGCCAGTTACAAAATAGTTGCGCCAAGACTGAGATGTGAATGAAATCTTTACTAAAATAAATAAATAAAAACAAATTAGGTTAATGCAAATTATCTCTTTAAAAGAAAAGGCGAAGTGGAGCCGTTTTTTTTTTTTTAGGGATAAAGCTGGAACCTTAGATTCAAGTGGGGTGAAATGTATTCTATATCGAGAAACTGGATATCTGTTGAGGCGTTAAAGAAAAAACATCTCAGATAAGTGTATGTCTACAGATACGTACCTAAGTGTACAAATCTCTTGAAGAGAAAAAAAAAAAAAAAGAAACACGCTTAGCATGTCGACCGGTAGTGCATCATGGGGTGTACAAGCAGAAATGACAAACTTCGACTGACAAGGGGGGCACTGAAATGTTTTCGGCTCAAAGAAGTGGCTTAAAATAAAATCTGATATATCGTCAGAAGTAGGCGCGCCCGAGAAGTTTCGTGATATTCTTCGAATCTATTTTTTTAAAAAAATGTAATACCTGGAAATTTCATGAAAAACCTAGGAAATCGAATATTATATATATATATATATATATATATATATATATATATATATATATACTAGCAGTATAACCAGTCTTCGAGCGGGTGTTTCATTACTGGGAATTTTGCCGTTCAGTTGGAGCAGTTTAAGTTTAAAGTTAACCCACCCGAAAATCAATATTAGTAACAACAATTTGGTACAACTGAGGCACATCCCCAAATAAGGGGGGCAACAATTTCAGTGGAGGTGGGTAGCGCTGGAAAGGGCCGTTCTTGCGTTTTCAATCGTGCAAGGAACGAACCTCTTCCATAGATCGTCATAATTATAATATTCGTTAATTTTTATTTCTAATATAATTTTTTATATAATTCTAATAATCTTTTGCGTTAGATTTCAACTCTCTAAATTGATTGTATGCTTTTTTTTCTTTTACAGACATTAAATTTTTTTTTTTTTTTGCAAAAAAATCAGTTTTCGATTTTTCACCTTCAAGGACCTATTTAAACTCAAAACTGACACTGAAGAATTATCTATCAAACAAACAATATATCTCGAAATCGCATGAAAACTGCGGAAACGCATAAAAAACATCCGATCACACACACATTTTGAGTATATATATATATATATATATATATATATATATATATATATATATATATATATATATATTATTCTTCCGTCGTCTTTGATATATGAAGGGCCTCGTACTGAATTGAACAGTTAGACTACCTGCACAGATAACTTTATTATAATGACAAAAGGTCGTGCAAAACCAACCACACATTTCGGAAAACATTAATACAGAGAACAAATGCCTATAGCGTGCCATGAGGTCCCCAAAAAGCCCTCTTCAGGTTTTGAATTCAGAATTGTCGAGTGGTTGTTAACCAAGGCTAAAGACCCATGTCTGTCCTATTATTTAAACCATAGCTGAAGTGAAGATTCATACCTTGCCCAATGTATTTTAGATGAATATAATTGTTTTAAAAAATCTAAACAGTCCCAGAAAAATATTACATAATTATGAAAATGTTTAAAAATAATTTTTTTTTAATATACGGATTTTACAGGTAGCCCAACGGTTCGGAGAATCCAAATTCCAACCTTGTATGTTGCGTTCTGTTTCACACTAATACCCCTGAAGAAGGCATGAATCCGTCTCATTTTCCGATAGCTATGAGCTAACTAGCAGCGTAGCTCTCTAGCTTTAGGTGCCACTTAGGCTAGAAGGACTACTTTTTGAATTCAAGATTGTGGAGAAGACAACAGGAAACTACTCCACTATTGCCAGTAAGTTATGGCAGTTCACAGATAATAAAAAGAAATCGGTGGAGATCAATGATCAGGTACGTACTTAAAAGGATATGCTATTAAAAAAAAAAAAAAAAAAGAAATAAGTTCTCTTAAAAAATTTTTAAAGTTTCGAATTATCTCATGGTTATTGTTAGCTGCATTTTCAAATCTGTGGAGAAGGCAAAATAATTCCCAAGAAGTCATGGCAAGATAATAGATAAGGAAAAGGAATCTACGGGGAGTCATAATCTAGGACGTTCTGAAGAGTCATGAAGAGAGAAAAAAGAAAAAAAAAAAAAAAAAAGAAAAAAGAAAAAAAAAAAAAAAAAAAAAAAAAAAAAAAAAAAAAAAAAAAAAAAAAAAAAAAAGAAAAAAAAAAAAAGAAAAAAAAAAAGGAAAGAAAGAAAAAGGAAAGAAAGAAAGAAAGAAAAAAGGAAAGAAAGAAAAAAGGAAAGAAAGAAAAAAGGAAAGAAAGAAAAAAGGAAAGAAAGAAAAAAGGAAAGAAAGAAAAAAGGAAAGAAAGAAAAAAAAAAAAAAAAAAAAAAAAAAAAAAAAGAAAAAAAAAGAAAAAAAAAAAGAAAGAAAAAAACGCAGTTCACAAACAATCCCTTTTTCAAATATGTAAATATATCTTTTTCTTGTATAAATATTTTTTTTAATTTGTTCAGTGCATGGCAGTTATTTGCTGGACAATTTCCTCAAAGATAGAGAAGAAACGTGATTCTACAGAAAGAATTCTAAGAATATCATAGACCTGTGACCAACAACGAAGTTTTAGAGAAAATGGAAACAAAACGGAGACTTAAAAAATCAATTCACCCCAAGCAAAGCGATAGTGACACTAAGACGTAAGGAGAGGGGGCTACTGGAAATTAAAGAGAATGAAAATACTTTATCCCGAACCGGCAACCCAATCCTAAACAGTAAACAAGGGACATTTGTTTAACATCAGAAAGGGGCAGCTGAAATTTTTAGAGCAAAAAATAAAGAAAGAGGGCTTCGAAAATTTGTCACTCACAGGACATACTGAAGATAAAGCGAACAGAGGGAAACAACGTATAATGTAAATAACAAGCTTGTATAAATGGTTGACAGAACTAAGAGCTACAAAGAACAGGAAATTGTTGAGAGCCATGGCCACCAGTATCATGAAGAGATATGACATGATGAAGTCGTGCACAATAAACGTTACTAAGGTTCGAGAAAGAGATAATCTCGTTTAAAAGGTCTGGGAACCTGCGATGTAGACAGACGAAAGAATGATAAATTCCGTGTCATATCATTCTATATACATTAAGAAGATTTCTTTCCATTTGTATTTTCTTGTCTGTATAGATTTCAAATAATGGATTTGCATTCAGCCTTTGTTCTTGTTTCGCACATTAAAACCTTTCACTATCGAATTTCCCACGAGTTCTAAGGCGCTTCCCAATTTTCAAGGGAAAAAATATTTATGAAATATAAAGCGATTACATGAGCGAGTAAATATTGAGATACAAAATGCGAGAGAGATTTCACTTTTCGGCGCTAATGTTCTTTTATATGCCATGTCCTTTCAAAACGTGGGCAGTAAATAACTCTCCGTAACTTCCTGTTTGTCGATGCTCTCAAAGTAACTTTTGTTCCTTTACCACTCCTCTTTTATACAAAGGAATGACAGAGCTAGACAATGATAAGTAGTTTACTCGCTGTTGCACCCTGCCTTCTGTTGAATGTAAAATATGTGTGTTGAATTCCCTTGTCTCTCTTTTCTCGTTATATATCCCAGATTGCTAGCAGTAATTATTAGACGGGCAGTGAGGGAGAGACAAAGATAAATTAGATCTACAAAGGATAGGAAGTTGTGGAGAGCCATGATCACAGGAGGTGGCTTGTATAAAATGAATGACAGAATAGGGAAGGGAGAGAGAAATTGTGGCGTTTCGAGAATTTGATACTCACAGGACATATTAATGGAACAAGTTGAACTTGTATAAATGAAGACAAAACTACTTGAACTTGTAGCCATGATCAGGTAAATGAATGACAGAATTAAGGCAAGGGAGAGAAACAAACTTGTATAAATGAATCTAGGGAAAGGACAAACAGGACAGTTGAATAGGAAATTGTGGAGAGCCATGATCAGGTGGCGAGAGAGCGTTTCGAGAATTTGATACTCACAGGACATATTAATGGCAAGTGGAACAGAAGGAAACTACTTGAACTTGTATAAATGAATGACAGAATAGGGAAGGGAGAGACAAACATTACATAGATCTACAAAGAATAGGAAATTGTGGAGAGCCATGATCAGGTGGCGAGAGAGCGTTTCGAGAATTTGATACTCACAGGACATATTAATGGCAAGTGGAACAGAAGGAAACTTGAACTTGTATAAATGAATGACAGAAGGGAAGGAGAACTACATAGATCTACAAAGAATAGGAAATTGTGGAGAGCCATGAAGGTGAATGACAGAATGAACTTGTATAAATGAATGACAGAATAGGGAAGTGGAGACAAACATTACATAGATCTACAAAGGACAAACATGATCAGGTAGAAATGAATTACATAGATCTACAAAGGATAGGAAGTTGTGGAGAGCCATGATCAGGTGGCGAGAGAGCGTTTCGAGAATTTGATACTCACAGGACATATTAATGGCAAGTGGAACAGAAGGAAACTACTTGAACTTGTATAAATGAATGACAGAATAGGGAAGGGAGAGACAAACATTACATAGATCTACAAAGGATAGGAAGTTGGAAGATCAGGTGGCGAAGAGCGTTTCGAGAATTTGATACTCACAGGACATATTAATGGCAAGTGGAACAGAAGGAAACTACTTGAAATTGTATAAATGAATGACAGAATAGGGAAGGGAGAGACAAACATTACATAGATCTACAAAGAATAGGAAATTGTGGAGAGCCACAATCAGGTTGGAAGAGATCGTTAGAATTTGATATCCACAGGACATATTAAAGCCAGGAGGGGCAGAGGTAAGCACCGAGTCACCAAACTAACGTGGTTGCGGAAAATGGTAATAGAACAAGGAGTTGGAAGGGTAGTAAAAAAAACAAATATTACTTAGAACGACAATGGTTAGGAAGTTGTGGAGAGAAATGATCACCGGTATCTCGAAGAGTTAATATCCTTAAAACTTCTCATTGCTCGCAAGGTCTATCCATAATATCCTCAATATTCCAAGATCACCATGGTCAGTAAAACTATCTGGAGATCCCCATTTTCCTCCACGGCGACATTACGTGAGTTCGTAGAGTAGTAAGTCTAGTGTAACATTCATTTGTCTGTTATAAAGCAATAATTATTATCAAGGCAAGTCTTTGCCTCTTAATTTCAATAAGTAGAACTCTTGACATTTTGCAATTGCCATAGCTTCTGCCTAACAGTGTTGCGATATACTCTGTTGAGAGTGTCTTGAGATCGGTGCCAGACCAGTCAACTCAAGACGCTGGCCAACCTCAGAAAATGCCCTTTACTGTATCGCCAATTTATTCACGGGCTTACCTAAATCAGGAATAAGATCACTGATCACCGATATCTTGAAGAGTTAATGTCCTTAAAACTTCCGCGTTGCTCGCATGCTCTGTCTATTATATTCTCAATATTTCACCCGCGTCGCTTCACGATCACCATGGTTAGTAAGCTATCTGCACCCGCCCCCCGAAAAAAGAATGATCCATATTCGTGCCCTTTTACCAGTCTAAGCTTAGCTCAATAAAAAAAAAAAAGCTATGTTGTTCACTGAATAGAGCCTGACATAGTAATACTACTTCAGTAAAATCAATTCTAATCTCATGATTTAAACTCGTAGCCTTGTGCCAGACTAAACAGTCAATTAGGCTAGCGGAGAGCACCAGATTTATCCTAGTCACTACAGCAAAGTTTGTACCTAAGGCAAGATAACCTGACGGAGCCAATCCATCTTCAGGCTGGAATTGAATTAAGGGATTTTCTTTCTCATAGACTGGTTGCCATCTCAAGTGAAGAGACCCTAGTCTAGCCTGCTATTGAATCCATAGGTGGGTGTGGGGAGGAAGAGATAGATGTTCCCGATTTGTATCTGTGAGAAAGTAAACAGAACGCACTAGGTCGGGAATCGAACTCGGATCGCCGGTTTCTCTTTCCGAGAACCCATCACACTCACCCCGGGTTACGAAACCATATCCAAGCATCAGAGAGCCAGTCTATCAAACTTCCGACATAGAAGCGTACAGGTTAAGTTTGTTTAGAGAGACGTGTGTGTGTGATTTTATATTATATATATATAGTGTGTTTTGGGATCCTCGATGTGGTGTATTGGTTAGCAAGCTTGTCTGGCTAGATCACTTACCAATGAAAAATGAGTTCCATCCTCACTAGGAGCCTCATACTTTCGGCCTTGTGCGTAGAAAAACTGTATTGTCGGGCACCTCGGCGTGGTGTAATAGTTAGCAACCTCGTCTCGCTAGTAGTGAGTTCGATTCTCAGTGGGTGCCACATCTAAGCAACACTTAGAAAACTCGCCATAAGGTTGTCATGGTTGGGCGCCAGAATTCAGTGGTTAACAAGCTTGTCTTGCTAGAACAATTACGACTGATACATTCGGCCTTGTGTGCACATCGAAGCTACGCTTAATTGACATGACAATCATATTGTCCTTTTTCTAAGACCAAGTAGTGAGATTGATCTTCACTGGGTGCCCCATACTTTCGGCTTTATGCCACATCCAAGCTAGACTTAGAAAATCAATATTATATATATATATATATATATATATATATATATAGTAAAAAAAAAAAAAAAGAACAGTAAGATATGTAATCCGGTGTTCTTATTGATATTTTTTCTTATTTTTACAAAACAGTGCTCAATGTAAATTTACAGAGCATAAATATTATAAATTAACTGATTTAAAAATATAGTTTCATCGCTACACAGGAGTTACCATGTTTCAAAATGAGGAAACAACTTCAAATTCAATTATATTAAATTAAAAGCATTAGTTCTGTTTCATCTTCAAGCGAATTTTGGAAACTATATATATATATATATATATATATATATATATATATATATATATATATATATATATATGTGTGTGTGTGTGTGTGTGTGTGAGAGAGAGAGTGTATGAATGCACACATTTGTAAATCTGTTCCTCTGTAATTATTTTATGATGATCAAACTTAATAAAAAACGTAAAATATAATGATACAACCCACTTATTATTCTTTCTACTCATAATCTAAACAAGATAAATACTTCCGAATTTAATGGCCATTCAAAAACTTTAAAACATACCAGGTTAGGTCAAGTCATTAAGGAAATTAACAATAGTAGTCTTCATGTTCCATGCTCAATACCAGATTCGTAGTTGCTGACTGACCAGTATCGGTCAAAAATCATTGTGATTATTAAAAAAAGTATTCATGCCATCTTAATTCGAAAAAAAAAAAAAAAAAAAAAAAATGAATTAATCTTAAAAGGTCAAACACATTTCGGGTTTAAAATAATCCACAAAGGATTGATAATCCGTAAAACCAAATCAATCAGACGACAACATGTGCGACCATCTATGGGATAGTCCTTTCTTTTTCTTCTATATATATGAGATTAAAACGACAAATCTCTTTTAAAGTAAACTTGACATATTTGGAGAAGATCTTAAAATAATCCGGTACCTATGCTGACCGTAATGACTGCATAATGGTGTAAAATGAGTTCAATAAATAGACAAAAATAGAAAGGTGTGTAAGATAAGGATGTATTTTCTCACCTGACTTTGTCAATCTACAGAGTGAGGCGATACTTAGAGAATTACAAGTCCTACTAGGAAGCATTGTTTATATCTCTTCATAACATAATGATATCCGAATGGCACACAGATGATAGCAGACAAGGGTAAAGAAACTACAAGATCTCCTGAAGAAGGTTGTGAAAGAAAGAGAGAAGAAACGTCAATAGGAAGAAGACGGAATGCATGTTTTTTTAGCAACACCCCCCCCCAAAAAAAAAACAGCCCAGTACGCAAATTACAATTACGAAAAATGCGACACTTAAATTAGCAGGCGCACTGGGGTAGCAAAAGATGCCTTCCAAAAGCTAAGCAAAATATTAAGCGGAAAAATTTCGATACAAAAAAAACAAAGAAAAGTGTTCTGAATTGTTATGTAATATCAGTCCTCTTATATGCCAATGAATGCTGAACAATGTCCTTACAGATGAAGAGAAGACTTGAAGCAACAGAAATTTGGTACTACAGAAGGATGCTGAGAATACCATGGACCGAACACGTGAGTAACGACGAAGTTTTAGAGAAAATGGAAACAAAAATGAAACCTATACTTAACATCAAGAAGATGGCACATGGCGAGGAAAGAGAGCTCGGAAAATTTGATACTCACAGGACAGATTGAAGGCAAGAGGAACACAGAAAAACAATACATAACCTACCTTGCGACCTCGAGTAAACGGATGATGGAGCAAGGATTAGGAGAGTTGACAAAAAGACTAAATTTGTTAAGAGCTAGAAAGGACAGGAAGTTGTGAAGAGCCATGATCGCCTACATCCTAAAGAGCCACGGCACATCGAAGAAAATATCTATTAACAATATTTAAAATGATTAAAATAATAATAATAATTATTATAAGAAAAAGAAGAAAAAATACGAATGAGCTGACATCTTTGCTGATAACGCCAATGATATTTCTCTCTCACACGCACATAAGCAGAGTAGAGGTGTAATTCAATTAAGTTTTTTCTCTCCTCCAAAATCAATTTCCAGCTCGTTTCAAAACGAAATAAATAACTGGATAAACTTATGCGTTCTGGAATTACCATATTTATTCTTGTTGTGGCTGTAAAGTTTATAGCGACCTTCTGTCGAACATGGAAACCCTAGCCGTACAACTGGAAACATGGTAACCGTAGGCCTACCTCGAAAATTGACCTTTGTGGTCTCATTATCCTCTGGCTTCACCGAGTATGACACATGGCCATAAGTATGGCCCAATAGGTAAGTGTCAAATAAGTATCGAGTAAAAATAACCATTGATCTAAAGTAAAGCAATAAAGACGCTAATCGACAAGAGTATAAGAGAGAATATGAGAGAGTGAGTGAGTGTGTGAGAGAGAGGGTGTGAGAGAGAGGGCGAGAGTGAGAGGGTCAGAGAGAGGGAGAGGGAGGGAGGGAGAGAGGGAGAGGGGAGAGAGAGGGAGAGGGAGGGAGGGAGAGGGAGGGAGAGGGAGGGAGGGAGAGGGAGGGAGAGGGAGGGAATATGACAGAGAGAGAGAGAATATGACAGAGAGAGAGAGAGAGAATATGACAGAGAGAGAGAGAGAGAGAGAATATGACAGAGAGAGAGAGAGAGAGAGAATATGACAGAGAGAGAGAATATGACAGAGAGAGAGAGAGAGAGAATATGACAGAGAGAGAGAGAGAGAGAATATGACAGAGAGAGAGAGAGAGAGAATATGACAGAGAGAGAGAGAGAGAGAATATGACAGAGAGAGAGAATATGACAGAGAGAATATGACAGAGAGAGAGAATATGACAGAGAGAGAGAGAGAATATGACAGAGAGAGAGAATATGACAGAGAGAGAGAATATGACAGAGAGAGAATATGACAGAGAGAGAGAATATGACAGAGAGAGAGAATATGACAGAGAGAGAGAGAGAGAATATGACAGAGAGAGAGAATATGACAGAGAGAGAGAATATGACAGAGAGAGAGAATATGACAGAGAGAGAATATGACAGAGAGAGAGAATATGACAGAGAGAGAGAATATGACAGAGAGAAAACATCATTAAGGAAAAAAAACAAACTTGGACACTTAAGTCAACACTAAGTGCTATCTACACCAAACTATTGTCTTTGCTGCACATAGAATGTCAGCCAATTTTAAATTGGGCGCATTTTATCAAAGAACATTTATATAAAAACATTACTGAATTGTTACACATAGATAGTTATCACTTTTCTTTAGAAGTAACTAACGTATAAAATGCATTTTTAAAAATGAAAAATCTTTCTTGAAGCTTTTATTTTAAAAGCAACCTAATGGATTAAATTTAATATTTTCAATAAGTAAAATAATTTGCTGCATTTCCAAGTGAATTTAAATTGATTGATTTTTTTTATTAATCAGTAAAACCGCTAAAATCGACGATATTGACAAATTTGTCAATACAACTTAATTCTCTTTATTAAAATGCCTTCAACAATAAAGTATACTTGTATGAAAGTTTATTTCAGGAAGATTAGCTGAATTTAAAGCATAATTAATTCGATTGGAGACAAATATTACTTTCATTTTAAAATATCACAGAAAATTATTTTTAACACCGAGGTGGGAGTTTTTATGAAGTGTTGACAATCACTCGACATAATTATGTTTGTGAATTTTTTCTAAGTGGGTCCTAAAAATTTCGGTACGAATATAATGTGAACACACACACGACACATACATAAGTTAAATTGAAAAACAGACAACATTAAGGGTCCATAGATTATATTTTATTTCCCCAGAAATGGGATATTTTTCCCAGTTCCTCAGATCACATTTCCAAGTATAAAAGAAAATGGTTTAAAAATTTAAAATCATTACCTAACTAATATATATATATATAACTAATTAATAATCATAACAATTTAAGTTATTGAATTTTAGATACTTTGGCTTTATAATCTAATGAAGACGCTTGTTGAAGAAATGTTTGAAAATTAACAAATTTTAATGTTACCGATCTTATGTTTTAGTAATGTCGAATTTGTTCATCGGTAATTCCAAAAATCGATACACATAATTTAAATTCAAAATTCTTTTTAAAATAGTGGGATAACTGAATTATTGTGAGCTTTTTCATTTATATTTAGTAAATACTGCCTTAATTTTAAAACAATATCACTTGACGGCTACAAATTAATACAGAATTTAAAAAATTTAAAACTTTATAAATTATTCTAAGTGAATTTTTTAAAGAAAATATTGTCGAAATATTTTATAGATGAAAGTAACTAAAAAGTTTTCTGATTAAATAAGGTCTTAGTTTTATTGCATATTTTGTCTTACAATTCAAAGCATATTTTCTATAAGTGGGTGTCCTGTATGACAAAAAAAATTTATGATTGCAATTATCCAAGGATTTATAGATATAACCGCTACAAAAATAATTTCTCGAAATTCCATAAAATTAAATAAGTGCTTGCGTGTGTGTGTCAGATAAGGTGGGGGCGGAGAACAGATGTAAAAAAAAAAAATATTTTTACAAAGAATTTCTGAAAGGAAAAATTTCTCTGTTTGTGAATAAATCCTAAAAGTTTCATTAAAATCCGACAATTATCTGGTTTTTGCAAGTGGGTTTTGCATCGGAAAAAGACGTTAAAATGTATCTTACAAATTTATGGTCACCCACTGACGCAAGAAAAATAGAATTTGTAACCAAAATTTCGAAGGTTCTACAAAGGATAAAAGTATATAATTTAATAAGAAAATTTCCTTTGGTCTTTCCTCTTAATAAAAATAAATATTTTTGACGATATATATTTTTTTAAAGTTTGGGATATTTTTTTTTTTTTGCTCATGTATGCCCAATTTTAGCGTATCTTTGACGGTATATACACACACACGCATTATTATATATATATATATATATATATATATATATATATATATACACACACACACAAGGTGGCCATAAAATTCGTGTGCACTTAAAAAAATTATAACGTTATGTATTTGCGATAGAAATTATCTGTAAAAAATGTTATAAGGTTTAATGTGCCTAGTTTTAAATTAAAAAAAAAGAATTCAAAAAAAAAGAATTAAAAGAATTAAAAAAAAAAGAATTCAAAAAAAAAGAATTCAAAAAAAAAAAGAATTCAAAAAAAAAGAATTAAAAAAAAAAAGAATTAAAAAAAAAAGAATTAAAAAAAAAAGAATTAAAAAAAAGAATTAAAAAAAAAAAGAATTAAAAAAAAAGCAAGAGGAAATCATTGCATTGTTTTTTCTCAAGAATGCATTGCTATTCCCAGTTATTATAGAAAAGAATCTGTGGAGCACCATGATCACCTACGTCTTGAATGGAGTTGATATGACATTAAAAAAAGACATGTAAATATGGACTATATAGTATTTTCAATTTGTCACAACGGGATAGGCAACAGGATGAATTAGTATATTTATCATGTAAGTAGTTCTTTTGTTTATTAACTTGATGGGTCAGCTACGTTCATTCCACAGGAATTCCATCATTACCAGTCCTTAAAATAGCACCAAAAGTTGCTAGTAGAAAAAAAAATGCACCAAATGACCGCGGAAGCTTTTTAAAAATTGGAGTGTGTGTGTGTGTTGGCCTGTACGCATGCGTTTATTTGATTCTGGAATTAATAGCATTTTGGTGTGATTGCCTGGGAAGCTAAGTTAGTTATGGGAGAGTAGTTTGCACAGATGACACTGTTGATATCATACCGACAAGAAAAACTACGGGACCACCTAGACAAAGTAGTAAAGGAAAGCAAGAAGAAAGGACAAAACATCAATTGTAAGAAATCACAAGTTATGGGAAGTGTTTTAAAAAACGATGGAAAATGCGACACAGAATTCCGAAAGTGTATTGGAAAAGAAAAAATGCCTTCCAAAAGCTAAGTAAAGAACTTAGCAACAGGAAAACTTTGATAGAAACAACAAATGTTGAACTAATATCTAATACGAATCCTCCTATAGGGCTGCAAATATTGGGAAGACGTGAATTCAGACCTTTGCTAGGGTATTTGCGTGTAAGTGAATATAATAAACCCAGCTGGAATTGGAAAAGGGAAAAAGAAATGGGGGAAAAAGAGAATGGGGAAAGAGAGAAAGGGGAAAGAGAAAAGGGAAAGAGAAATTGGGAAAGAAAAAGAGTGAATCATTTATGAAAAAAGATGATGGTCTAAAGGGACAAAACAATCCATTTGACAAAACTCTTACATTGTCCTCTGTTAAAAAATATTCCCCAAAGACCCCGACATGATTAGAAGAAATTATCAATTTGTTCCAAACTACGATTTAAGTAAAATCTAAAGTTCAAATAAAAAAAAAAGACAAAAAGGAAAAGCATTTTGTCCAATTTACTATATTTCCTTTAAGTTTTCCTTCTACACTGAGAACATTAACTGTTGCCATTTCAACAAAGTGTCAGGCGCCTTTTCATACTATTTTCATAAACAAATAAAACGTTTGCTGGTCATAAATCTAGTAAATATTTTCTCATCGTTGTTGAGAAGGGATGAGAATATTTGAAATAGAATTGTGTTTGAAAGACAAAAAATAAAAAAAGAAGACAGGCAAAGGCAGAGAGAAGGGGCTGAGAGAGAGAGAGAGGACTGGGTGAGGAGAAAGGGAAGAGAAAATTAACTTGCTTGTTATCCGACAAAAACCTCATTAAAGCTAATTTCTCTCACTCAAATACAAAAAAAAAACAAAACCAAAACCAAAACACTCTTTCGGGACACACCTACACGTCGACACAAAAGTGCTCGTATAAATGAATATACGAGAGAGAATGTAAAGAATGCAGTGGCCATAATATGTGACAAATGGTAATAGTTTGTTTTTGTTTTAAGAGTAAATGAAACTTGCTTACAATCAGAAAGAACGGAAAAATTTGGGACACGTAATGAGAAAAGAACCCTTGGAGAATGTAACACACTCAGGACACGCCAAAAGCAACAAAGAAGAAAACAGCGAGTAACTAATTCGATATGATTTTGCAAATGGAAGAATATGTAAATTCTCAAGTCGAAATAATCTGTAGATCATACAGTAAATCCTCGACTTACGACAGTCCCGACCTATGATGATTCGTTGTTACGACGCAGTCTACATTAATCCTGTTTCGACTTATGCCATTTGCCTCGTACATACGACGCTTAAAACAATTTCATTACATGTATTATATTTATGTCCTCTCTGTTCTTTATTTTTGTCCTAATTAGAAGACACTGTCGAGTAATGGATAGCGGTTTTGATTGAAGAATCGGAGAGCCGAGTTCGATTTCCAGTCAGATCAATTACATTCACTTGGGAAAGATACGAATCTTTTTCTCTCCCCAGATATGGATAAATAACAGGAAAGTCTGGATGCTATAGCCTTATGTGGCAACTGGTCTAGGAGAAGGAAAACTGAATTCAAACCGGTCTGGGCCTCGTCAACAAATAAATTTGGGACATTCGATCGCATAATTTTCTAACAAATAAAACGTAAATGAGATTGAAAATGTTTGAATTGGAACACCTCTCATATTTTTACGTTTGGGTCGGGTCTGGTTCACATAGTAATTCCACCGGGAGCCTTATTTCAGTACGCTAAACATTCTAAATTCCATCGGATCACCAAATTTTTATCTTAATCCTACCACACGTCGTAAATGAGGTCAGGTCACATTTATTGCAAATCCATCATAAAAAATTCATACCTCCAAGTCGTAAATAATATCCGGTCATAAGTATCTGATTTTTTTTTTTTATTTAATACCGTTTTCGTAATTATTTTTAATTTGTAGATCACGCATTTCAATAGAATTGCGTGTGTGGATCAAATTCTTAAATGTAGATCTCATGTTGAAGAACCATATATGTAGACAACACACTGAATTGGCACCCAAATCTTTTATAAAACAAACATTACTGAGAGCTACAAAGAATAGGAAATAATGGAAGGCCATTATCATCCACGACATGAAGGACACGGCACACAGAAAAAATTCTCAATTTAAAATAAAGTTCATGCCTCCAAATTTTTAAAATAATCGTTTGGGCGCCTCGACGCAGTGTTATCGTTAACAAGCTTGTCTCGTTAGATCATTAATGACTGAATAGCGAGTTCGATTCTCATTAGGTACCACATATTTTCGGCTTTGTGCCACATCTAAGAAAATCACCATAAAAAAGAATTGTTATAAAGCAACCACTGCTTATAAACGATTCTATTTATGCATTGGAACCATTAATTTTTATGATAGTAGATGGTGTGACGGATCTAAAGAAGATTAAGCTTTAGGGTCCCTAATCATAATGGGGCCACTGAAGCAATTTATGTAACAACAAAATGGATATATTTTTTTAAGTATTTGAATTGAAGACCATTTTAGTGAGAGAATCATAAGCCTATTGTTTGAAGTGGCTAAAATTCGCCTTAGAATTTACCCTAATATATATTTCATATGGTCTCAGGGCACCTCGACGTAGGTGTTATGGTTAACAAGCTTGCATTGCTAGATCACTTACAACTGAGGGAGTTCGATCCTCATTATACTTCTAGCCTTGTGCCACACCTAAGCTACGCTTAAAAAAAAAAAAAAAAAAAAAAAAATCACCACATTGCCTAAAAATAGCCCTGTAATTTGTCAAGTTACAAAGATTTCTTGAGGGATCGCAGAACCCGAACTTTGAGCTGTATGTGCTCGTCGAACTCATAAGTATCTATTCATAGCGTACATTTCTACAGTTCTCGAAATCATCGAATCTATTGTTGTTGGTTGCGAAGGGACCCCCGTCTCCGTTCAATTTTGACGCCTCCGACCCAAAATATAGGTTTGCCACTGGTTATAAGACTGTGATTCATCGTGACTATTATGACTTATTACTGAAGCCGAGTCCACCTACTATATCTTGCATTGATAAGTACTAACTTTACTACAATCAATGGGCGGCTTCTTCTTCTGCGGCTGTTGAATTCGTTACTACAATGTAAAAACCGTTTATTCAAATCGCGCCAGATTCAATCTGAAGAAACATCTTTCTACGGCATAACAAGAACGCCTATATTCTCGAAGAACCTACATACTTAATAAATAAATAATCTATATTATAAATGAACATCTGTTTCTCTGTCCGTCTGCGTGTGACTTTGCATGTGCGTACGTAGTGTGTGTGTGTGTACGCGCGCGTTGAGTGAGTAACTTACATATGCTTGTGCCATTTAATGCGCACATATGCACACAGTTTGACCGATATTGAATTAAGCCACGGCGAAAATACATTCCTCTCACAATCAGTCTGGACAACCCCTACCCTCCGCTAAACAATGCAATCAAAATTGAATAAAAATAAAAGATTTGATTTTTGTTTTTTTGGGTTTGTTTTTTTTTTTTTTTTACTTAAAAAAAATAAAATAAAAGGTGATTATAAGATTTTAGTAAAGGTTTTGGAAATTATTCGCTAATAATTTTTTTTCAATTTTCAAGAATTATTTTTTAGGTTTGTCTTTTTATTAAAATATACACGCATACAATCAAATCCACATGCACGCAATAATTTAAACTACCTAAACTGAAATGATCGTCTGAATCTTGAGGGCTAATATCCCTTTTTATCTCTGGCAATAATTCCTGGACAACAGGAAACTATGTTGGCCCTTTAGGGTAGTCAGTTTAAAAATTAAATATACGGGATACTCTTAAAATCTCCCTCTCTCGCACATACATACATTATATATGCCTACACACCCAAGACACTATATTATATAAAAGGATAGACCTAAAAAATAAAGCAATGATTTCAATGCATTGTGAGGAAAATAAGGATAAAATAATTTGCAAATTATTTAATACAAGCTCAGAAAAAAAATCTATAAAATTGAAAATATTTATTTACACAGATCAAAACAGCTATTAGGGAGATGTGATTAAATAAAGTTTAATGTTTTAAAAAATATATTCAGTATTATTGTTTAGATAATATGCATTATAACATAGCACAAATAGCTATGTTGTGGTAAAAGAAATTTTTGACAATAGACTCATTTTTTACGTTTTATGGTTATATTTTTTTTTTAACTTTTATCAAAAACGACATTCTTGTAAATGTAGTTATGGATAATATTATACATTAATTACTAAATTTTTAATTAATAACTATTTGTGTTCAGTTGTTGACATTAATAGCTATCTGCTGATCATGTTAAATTTTTGGAATAATGCAATAATAAGAATTTAAATTTCATTTCTCTGATAGATGTCGAAATCTCTTATTAAAGATAACAGAGGAATAAACAAGTCAGTTTTGTGTAAACTTCTAACACTAGATTCCTCGTTACATTTGGGTTATTTTCATCAAGGGAATCCGAGAAAACAAAGTATAATTGCTTATAAACTTACAACCAAGAACAGTCAGAAGGTAGTGAAATAATATTTTTATTACAAAATTTGGTAATGAACTAGATACGGAACTATTTGGGGTGTCCCTAAAAGGTCATTACTGGACAGGTGACAAAATTATCCAATATACGGAATATGTCCAGTATATAAGCTTGGCGGCCCTATGACTATTGAAAGTCATTATCATGGCTCCTCTTTGGTTATACTGCCAGTACTATATATAAAAGAAAATATATTCAGTTTAAATACGTCTTCGACGGGCTCTTTTATTACTGGGAATTTTTGCTGTTTAATTGGAGTAGTTTATGTTTTTAAAGTCAGCCCACCCGAAAATCAATAATAGTAACAAAAATTGGGTGCAACTGAGACATCTCCAAATGGGTGGGGTAACAATTTTGAATGGGGGTAGGTAGCGCTGAAAAGGGCCGTTCTTGCGTTTTCAATCTTGTTTCAGTCTCATGCGCAGCAGCAATTGAAGAGGCGTTTCTCCTCAGCCATTGAGTCATTTGATCATCATTTTCAACCTCGCGCGCAGAAGTGTTCGGATGAAAACAGTGGAAACGCATAAACAGCATCCGATCACACACACACACATTTTGAGAATTATAGATATAGATAATATTATTGTAATAATTTAAAGTATTTATTTTTTATTAAAGTTTTTATGAATGATATATATCCAAAAATAGATAATGAATAGTAAAACGTTGCTGAGAGCTATAATGGACAGGAAGTAGTGGAGAGCCATTATCGCTAACAATTTGGACTCAAAGCCGGCACTGAAGAATTGAAATCGAAATCGGATGAAAACTGTGGAAACGCATAAACACACAAACATACATACAGGCATTTTGAGAATTATAGATATAGATTTTAAATGAAAAAAAAAAAAAAAACAATTTAGATTTTAAATATGATCATCCCGATGTCAATTAATTATCAAAAAGAAACGCGGGCTACAAGTTAAGGACAACTATCTGTTGCAATCCTAATAACTTTTGTGTAAATATTGAGCGTCTTCTGTCAGTGTTATAATAATGGCGACATTAATTAATTAGCCGTCATCGGAAATGTGTTTAGTCTGCTAATGAAGGCGCCAACCAAGTCAGAAGGAAAGCTTGATAAATGTTCCTATGTTGCCTTTGTTTCGAGGTCACGAGGAGAAGGCTGCGGTAAAGACGGCATAAGAAAAAAAAAAAGACGAGGTTAATGAAAGAAGCAGTTTGAAACGAGATTGGAAAAACTGGCGATTGTTGGTCATTAGATAAAACATATTTACTAGCAAATGAAAAATGGAGTAAAAATATATTAAAAAAAAAATGAATACAATTCTTTATCAGTAAGAAAAAAAATGAATACAATTCTTTATCAGTAAGAAAAAAAAATGAATAAAAATTTTATTCTGAAAAAACGTATTTGTAAATATTCGTTCAAACATTAAATGTTTTTGTTTAGCGGCATACCAACACCTCTATGGGTTATTTAATGTTGAAATCTAAATATTTTCTACGGAATTTTATTTTTTCTTGAGATAATGATTTAGTGATAAAAGTCTTACAAATTAACTCATAGAGAGAAGAGGTGGAATCATACGTTTCCCAAAAAGCATTTGCGCGTAAGTGAATATAACGAACCCCACCGGAATTCGAACTTGGCTCTCCGATTACGAATTTCAAGCCATTATCAATTACACCACCCGCACATCCAAGCTTACAGTAAGTCGTATTCCTGTGCCGTTACACATCTAGGAACTGACCAGGCTCGACGTTGCTTAACTTCAGTGATCGTACGGGAACTAGCGTTTCAATGTAATGTTGTCGTAAGCCTCATACGTTAAAATTCAAATTTATGATAAACATTTATTCAGTAAATGCTAACATATCTAAGCCATAAATCTATTAAACTAAATTTAATTATTTTAAAACAATACTGTATGATTTTAGAATGTGTTCTGGGATAGCAGGTCTTTAGGGATACAAGTTTGGTTCCTCTTCTATGTGCGTGTACCTTCAGGACGTTGGCGATCATGGCCAGACGCAATTTCCTCTCCTTTGTAGCTATCAATAATTGTTGCCTTTCTGCTATCTCTCCTAAACCTATTGTGTCACTAATTTACTGAAGCTTGCCAAGTAGTTTATTTGTCAATTTCATCTGTCCATCTTGCTCTCAATCGGTCCTCAAATTTTCAAAGCCTTCTTTTCTCATTATATAACCCAGACAATTCAACTGTCTCTTCCTGATGCTAAGTTTTGTGCTCTTTTTCTTTCGTTTTCCCCAAAATAGCGGTTCTCAAATGATGCGCCTGGTCGCACTGGTACGCCCTGGAAAATGTCTAGATGCGCCCTAGCCTTCCAGAGAAATAGGTGTCTAGATATGAAAAAAAAAAAAATATTTACTTTATATTGCGATACACGTCCGTTCATATTTATATGAATCTGGCTTTTCTGCTCTCACCACAGTTAAGAGCAAAAAGAGAAGAACTGTTGAGATCATAGAAAATTCGTAAACGTAAAATATGCTAGACAACAAAAAATCTGAGCCGACCAAGCATAGAAATAAATACAATATGAGAAGCAGTAATAAGGAGTGCCAGAGAAAAGCAATGATAACAACAAAGCAATGATAACAACAAAGTTGCAATATGAGCTCTGGTAAAAACATGAAATGATAACAGCAAAATTGCAATATGAGCACTGGTAAAAATGCTTGTTGAAGACATTAGGTTTATAATACCCAGAAATTCATACCCAGATGTCCTCAAGGACACATGGCACAGTGGATAATGGTTAGATCCAGTGACAAGACCCAAAGAGTGCGAGTTCAATACCCGGTTAAGGCAGAGGGAAAATTAACAGGAGCTAACTGATAGCTGACATCCATGAAACATGGCACGTGGAACTAGAACAGTCTACCCCAGTGAGCGAAATAAAGGGTTCAGTTCGACATTCCAACGTACAACGGCCGAAACGTTGTGATAAATATTGCGACAAAGATGAGGACAATGGTCCGAATAATGTAAATAATGTACATAATACCTCATCTCAGAAATATAAACAGACTCTGAAGAACTCTTCAATTGACAAGGAAATGGGAGTTTACCAATCACCGAAACATTGAAGAAATGTCCATGTTTTTCAGAAACACAAGAATGAATAAAATTAATGCATGTTTCATTTTATATATTATTATTGCATTTTTTTTTCTTTTCTGCAATATTTGACTTCATTATAACATTTTCCCGACATATATATCTAAGTATGCCTTCAATTATTGGTAGGATTTCAAATACGCCCCGACTTCAAAAAGAACTGCTGCTCTAAATCTTCATCGTTGCTCACATGTCCGTTCCAGGGTATTAGCACCCTTCTGTAGAACGTAAACAAGTGATGTTTATTTAACTTGTGTTTAACGTATCTTTCGATTGAATTAATGGATTCAAACGAACCAAAATATTGCCCTAACATACGAGATCGAGCACTTTGCTCAACAAGCTATTAGTGGTCATCACGAGGAAGGGACTGGGCGCTAATTACATTAACTGGTTCGCTCATAAAAAACAGGTAAGATTTTTAGGGAGAGGGTAATTTTTGGAGAGAAGCATTCATTGTTAGACCTTTCTCAAACCACGACAATCGAAAAATATTTATAAAATATTCTTTTTTTTTTATCATTTATAGATGGGGTCTTGTTCTTAGAATAATTACGGTGTCAATTCAGCCCGCGACATCTTAAATACTTATCTGTATTTTGCTTTTATTTACGAATGTCAAGTTTTGAAACTGTGTTTAGGTCATTGATAACTACATACTGTTGGTGTTGTCTCTTTTGCCAATTCGTAACAGTACGCAGTTATCAATGACGTAAGTACAGTTTCAAAATTGGTATTTCTAAATAAGAACAAAGTGCAGAAACCTTTTTATGGTTTCAGGAATCGATTTCCCACTGTATTTATATTATAAACCCACTTCAAAAATGATAATAAAAAATAAATATTTTTTAAAAATTCTGACAAAGCGGAAGTTCGAATGTACCAGAATTCATCGCTCGCTCTCTCCCTCTCAAACACAAGCCTGACGACTGCGTTTAGCCTGAGACAGACTGACGCCTTTGGGTGTTGACTTTAATGTCCACTTTTATATTCATATATTCTCTATCCCTGATATTGAGCATTTCAATCCATAAATATAGCATATCTTAGACAAAATATATATATATATATATATATATATATATATATAACCAAATGTAAATAAAACGAATCGAATATGAATTCAAACGTTCGCAACATTAATTTAAAATAGGGCTCAATACAAGAGTAGAGCTATATTTAATTATTATAAAGTATTAGATTCGAACATATGTTCCAATAATACTTTATAACACACACACATATATATATATATATGAGAGAGAGAGAGTTCAGTGAGGACCGGAAATCTTTTTAGCACTTCCTGAAGTGACAGCTGAACTGAAGTTAATTAAACAACCAATCAAAAGACTTTCCCTTTGGAACCACATCACCAGAGTCCCAATAAGACGGAAACCGCGCATTACATGTTGGAGCATATTTTTCTCTCACTTTATATATATATCACCTTTCAGCTGTTAATACCTGAACATAAACGTTAGTTATGAGTTCGCAAACCGTAACTTCCGGTTTGGCTAGAATTTTTCCGGTGATATATGCTATCAGTAATATCGTGTGTGTGTGAAGATTAAGAGTGAGCCATGAAAACATTTTTAGGAGAGAGGAAAACTAGCTATAATAAAAAATGAAACCACTTCCTGTTTGATGCTTGGATAAACTTACTTATGGGAGAGTGGTGCTTTGCTTACAGTCCATCATTCGTCTTCGACAAAACCTTGTTTCACGCTAAATAAGTGAGCAGACCTCACGGAGAAGTTGATTTATACCTTTCCTAAGAGCGTCTGTTTGTTGGACCCGGACAGTACTTTGTGACCCTCACAATCTTACCAACATTTGCTTTTCTCTACCTACATTTATATAAGTTACAAATTAAACAACTGACTATGAACAACTGAACAGTACAGGAGGAAACATTTTCGCGAATACTGTTTTTTTTTTTTTTCATTTTTTTTTTGTCCCAATCCATAATAATGTTGAATGTGTTAAAATTCAACTTTTTAAGAAAACAAGATAGCAAGTTGTTGTTAAAAATTGTCTCAGAACATTGTTCATTTATTTAAGATGGATTGATCTGTTATGACATGTCTCTAGTTTGTATTTAGATACATTCTATTTATATTTTTTTTTAAATTTCTAGTTGAATTGTTTAGCTATAATTTATATGATCCATTATTGTATATAATTCAGTCAGTCATGTGCCATGCGTAATACACCCGTAAGCAATCATGTATCTTTCGATAAATAACTGACGAAGCAGATTTTTCCCGCAGTATGTTATTTCTTTCTGCGGTAGACCAGTTGCCATCCAAGGCTACAGAACCCGGTCTGTCCTGATATTTACCCATAGATGGGGGAAAAGAAAAAGATTCATACCTTTCCCAAGCGCATTAAGTAAATCCATTACATTCACATAAGTGAATGTAATGGATTCGATTAGAATTCGAACTCGGTTTTCCGATTCCTCAATCCGAGCTGCTATCCATTACTCCACCGTGCCTACTACCATATAAAAACCGAGTTGTACTCGAGTGGCCCCCCGCTATCATAGGTTCCGGTAACTGGAGACCCTTGCACCGGCCTTGCAGGTGTACAAATATAAGAAAATAAAATATAAACTATTCTGCTTACATACAGGGTACTGTAAAGGTAACGCCATTTTCATTTATTAACTTTTTGAACAAAAATAAATTACATTAGTTTAAGATTGGCTTACGCGTTCGGGCATGGTCACATCTAATTTCGAATTAAGGTTGATAGGACAACGCCGAGTCATTGAGTGGCCATCATTATCGCCAAACATAACACCACCGAATTTTTTTCTTGTTTACAGGCGAAAACCAAAAACAATTCGTGAATTAAAACAAGCAATTTATGATAAGTTAACTGTGAAGTTTAGAACAAAATCGTTTGCTGATTGGGTTCGGGGATCTTTTCTGCTAATTCAACCACCCCCACAAAAAAAAAAAAAAATTAAAAATCTGTGTTTACTAAAATTCACACCAAATTCTCCCAAAGCGAGGCCCTTTCATTGCACTCCGGTTGGCTTTGCTATCTCCCCCAAATGTGGGCGGTTTGAAGGTGCTATTTTTAAGCGTGGGGTCTAGATTCGCGCCCACCCCGATAAACAAGTCAAAAACATAATTTTATATGTAAAAATCTCCTTGTAAGTACCTCGAATATCACCCGCACTTACGAAATGTGAATAACTCCTTGATTGTTGTTGTAATTTTTCATTCTGGGAGTCGGAGTTAAAAAAAAAAAAAAAAAAAAAAAAAAAAAGAAGAAAATAGTAGTATATCTCGGGGCTCTTTTCTGTTAATTCACCCCCAAATAAAACGAAATTATATTTACTATAATTCACACAAATTCTCCCAGAGCGAGACACTTTCATTGCACTCCGGTTGGATTGGCCTATGCGGTCGACCCAAATTCCTAAGTGCGGTGTCTGAATTTGCGCTCACCCCGATTAACAAGCCCAAAACAGTTTTTTTTTAACATGCCAAAAACAGTTTTTTAACATACCATAAACAGTTTTTTTAACAGGCCAAAAACCGTTTTTTTTCTCAATTCTGAGGGTTGGAGTTGTTCCGAGGTAATCTAAGCAAATTTTGATTTAAAATTTATAATTTCTTGGGTGAATTGCATTAAGTAATTTCATATTATTTGGGGTGAATTAACACAAAAGATCCTAATTTGGCTTTGTATTGAACCTAAACAGAAGCATTTTGAATATGTTTAATAGCTTGTTAATCATAACAAATTATGTTGTTTTGATGCGACAATATTTATAAATTTTCTGGAACTACGGTAAATTATTTGTGCCCCAAAAAGTTAAGAAAAGGTGTTACTCTTACCTCAACTTGTATATCGCCAAGACTTTATTTAAAACAAAACAGTTTTCATATTTTGTATAGGGTTAAAATAAATTTCCTTCATCTAACATCTGGTATTGAAATATTGATATCTGCCCTACATATTTCATTTAAAAAAATGTCCTCATTCATCAGGAAAATTAACATAAAATTAAAACTTACAAGTTAAATGAAAAGGCCTCTCCTTAAATTGTTACTGGAACGTTGGCTTAATTATGGCCACACATATTTCACGGAAATCTTTTTTTTTTTTTTCCCTTGATTGTTTTCATTAAAATACGGAAAAGAGAAAAAGAGAAAGAGCAATTCTCTTCAAATTGCTTCGTACGAGATATTTCTATTCATTAGACCAGAAAATGAGTTTTCTTTTAATTAGTCTATATATATATATATATATATATATATATATATATATATATATATAATGTGTCTGTGACGGCAGTAATTTTGCTACATGTTGTTGAAGGAAAAAATTAGAAAAAAAAACAACAAAAAATCAACCTTTTGTGTTTCGCCTTACAAGGGGACGCATTCTATGGATCGATTTGTGTTGAAAAAGTTTGATTAGTAGTGATAATAATACTATTACTACTAACAATAATAATATTAATACTACTACTAATAATAATACTATTATTAATACTACTAACAATAATAATATTAATACTACTACTAACAATAATACTATTACTAATACTACTAACAATAATACTATTACTAACACTACTACTAATAATAATACTAAAGGATAATAATTCAAATTCTTTTTTATTATTTATCGCTTTCCGCTATACGTGGACCTTTTATAAAGATCGTGTCACTTCTAGATACAGACGATCATGACTCTCCACAGATTCCTTTTTTTATCTGTTGACTGAGTGGTTTCTTCTTTGCCTTCTCCAAAGTTTGGAATTCAAAAGTTTGAACAGTTTACTATTCAGGGCTAGAGATCAGAGGATTCATTGCTATTTAACATATAATTGGGTGGGGGGGGATACATACCTTTTCCCACCAAAGGTATTTGGGCGAAAGTGAACACAGCATACTTACAAGTAAAAGAAACACTGGAATAGATGAGAGCCAAATACAGAAAGCTCTCTTTAATGGTGAACTGCTACGATCCTCCATATTCTGTAGGGGCGTGGCATAGAAGAGAGAGACAACCAGAGCCTGACCTTCTTGGTGAGGCCAGTATCAGGGGTACTGGGATAGAGAAACATCTTGAAATTCAACCTCAAAGTGCGCAACCCCTCCCACAGACAATCGTTCTGAGTAGCGAAAGATCTATCACACTGGGATAAGGTGCTTTAAACGCCACCGAGCTTACGATGGCAATGCTCAAGATCAACCTAAGACAAGTGACTACTTCATCTGGCCAGACTATCATCGTCGACGCCACTCACGGATAAAAACGACCAGGCACCATCGGTATGATATCTATCATAAGTATTGGAGTGTGTGTGTGTGTGTGAGAGAGAGAGAGTAGAGGGTGGGAGATAGTGTGTGCGTGTGTTTTTTTTTTTAACCTACTATATTTATATGCAATGTGTAATGGATAACGAGCTCGGAATGAAAAATCGAAGAGCCGTCTTCAAATTGTTGTCGTGTTCACTATATTCATTCACTAACGCGTAAATGCCTTGCGAAAGGTATGAAACCATTTCTTCCCCTCCCAACTTTGGTTAAATAGCAGAACACATTGGATCCGTTAGCCTTGGTTAACAACCAGTCTATCGCAGAAAAAACAGCGACCTACTTACTGCAAAAAAAAAAAATGTTCTGCCTCGTCAGTCATAAATCGAAAGAGACATGATCGCCCAAGCGTGTATCACGTATGGCACTTAACTGACTGGTTAGCGATTTTACTAAATACTGTTTTGGTCAGGCCCTGAAAAGTTCTCAGCCAACCAAATAGTCAACCAGATTTTTTTTCTCACAAAACTATCCCACCATAGAATCCATAAATAAAGAAAATGAAAGATTATGACTTCAAATTTATGTTTGATTAAAATGTTTTCAGGCTTTATGACGAGTTAATCACAGTCTTAGAATGTTAAACTACTTTAATTCTGCCTGATAACGGGTGCTGCTGTTACTTCTTTAAGGCTCCAAGATTTTCAAGGAATTGTCCCACAGATTGGATTAAAGTGTTGTTTCCTGAATTTGGAGACAGTGATTCCGAGTTCAATCCCTGAGTCGAGGACTGTGTATTTGGACTTCGTGGAATCAGGGAGATCAATAACTGAGCAGTACTAAAAATAAGAACTAGACGAGATATCCCTAGACATGGGCAATAGAATAAAAACAGTCGTAAATTAAATAAATTCGATGTAAGTTATTGGGATCAACATCTACCCGCTGAAGGTCGGGGAGCATAACGACTGAAATGCTCTTCTGATAAAAAAAATGAGGACAATAGAGATTTATTAAGCGTGCCTTAAATGTGGAAAGGCCACCCAGTGAGGAACGAACTCTCTGTTCGGTCGCAATCGATCCAGAAAGAAATTACCGTAATTTTATTTTCATTCATTGAAAATTTCCCGGTGCATTTTCAATAAAGAAATACAATTTCCAGTTTCTTTCTGACACCACCTATCGTCACCTTATTACATTTGCGGGGCTAGTGACACCTTTGTATCTCGACTGTTAGATACTTATTCTTTCAAAAAGAAAAAAGAAAGAAAGAAAAAAGACTCACTTAACCTGTGACCTACATTTGATTGAAAAACATTCAAAAGAAGCTACTTTATTTCAATAGTACTTCGTGTAAAAATATCATTTAAATATAACATCACTTTTGGCAATCAGCACTAATTTTTTCGGATTTAAAATTTCTGTATTATCTTACTAAAAGATGAATTGACCAAACTAATAATAAATGAAACAAACTACACATTAACTAAATAAAAAATTACTAGGTCGAGTAATAGATTTGTTGCTTTCCCACACTGAATAGGCTCTACGGGGCAGGGTCAGTGGGTTCTACCTCGAAACACCATGACTTCGGAGTCGGGTGGGTTCTACCTCGAAACACCGGAGTCGGGGGACTCAAGCTTGATTGGGTGGAGGTGGGGATGGGGGGTGCAGTGCTTTATAACCTTTGCCATCATATCGGCATTTACATACGTTACAAATTAAACTAAGCACAATTAAAGGATGAAGAAATTTTCACTGAAATTTTCACGTCATTCTGAGGTCTTTTTTTCGGTCAGACCAGAGAGACTCATACTAAGTTTCGAAAAAACACTATAAAATTCACTATTTTTTATCCATAATGTTGAATGTGATACGGTGTGACCCGGATATAAGAGAGATTTTCTCTGGTCCCATGTAATGTATACATATAGACCAAACCCGGATATGAGATATCATCATCTTGCGGCCTCAGCCGAGATTGAACTCACCAATACTTTGATTGGTGTAGTTCATAATCTTGTCAAATAGCTGAATTCTTGATGCTTCGCTAGGGCTATCAAGGGTGTTTTTATCGTGACACCAACACTAAATGGATTGCCAACCAAGGCTCAGAGAGACTCCATTCACCCTCCTCTAAGAGCAGGTTTGAATTCAGAGTTTTCCTTCTCCTATACCAGTTGCCATCCAAGGCTATAGAACCCATAGCTGGAGGGAGAAGAAAGAGGATTCACACCTTTCCCAAGGGTGTTAGCACGTAAGTGAATGTAATGGATTCGGCTGGAATTCGAACTCCGCTCTCCGATTCCTCAATCCAAGCCGCTATCCATTACTCCACCGTGCCTCCAAACTCGGATATAAGAGACTTCTTCCCCGGTCCCGACTATTGTCTTATATCCGGGTTACACTGTACATTATTCCACTTTTTGAGAAAAATTTCATGTTGACGTTAAAAATTGCCTCAAAATATTGCTGATTTACTTAAAATCGAATGATTACGACATATCCCTAATTTGTATTTAGATACATTGGATTTATTTTCAGTTTTTCTAGTTAAATTGTTCACCTATGTTGCATATGATCCAATATTGTACATATTTTATATAAAACCAGATGAAAATTGAGATTTAGTAGAGTGGGGAGCAGGAGACCCTTGAACAGACTCTGCTACAGGGTGTCCTAGTTAAAAAAAATAAAATAACTTAAGTATTTTTTATATAAGAACTCTGGTTCTTACATTAATGTCCATTATACATATTCTGAATAAATAATAAGTGGCTTTATAAATTTTCATAGCGAAATACATTTGATATTCAGTTCTAAAGACATTTTAAACGTTCAAATATACGCAGCGCTATAGGTAAAGGCGGAGCAACTTCCGCCTGGTAGATTCTTTTTCTTTTTTTTTTTTGCTGGAAAAAAAAAAAAAACAGCAGACATTTGCTTTCGTCGCCTTAGTCTATGACAAAAAAAGCCATAGGGCTGAATAGAGCTGTATCATTTGCTTAAAATCACAACCACCATTAATTTTGAAAAAAAAATTCCTATTTTTCCGAAACATTTAGCTACTAAAATTTCTATAAAGCGTCTTATTTTTTTATTTTTTTTTTTTATTTTGCAGAAGCCTATAGGTCTTATCCTTGAAAATAATTACAAATAAACAAACAGCAAAAACGTGTATTTAAAATGAAAACAAAAAATTGTTTACAATAGAATAAGAACGAAAAATATTTTACCAAAAAATGTCTTTAAAACGTAATGTTTCCACACAATTTATCTTCTAGCAGCGTACCTGTCAAATTGTGTTAGAGAGAAATAACGTCAACTATGAAGACTGTCACAATCTGCTGACCGTGTTTGAAAAAAAAAATATCCCATAGATAGATACATACGTAAAACTACACATTCAGTTAGAATCAAATATACAAAAAAATGTTTGATAATGGCCAAAAGAATAACAGAAAGCGCTCGAACAAACATTTTTTTCTGGGCACAACGTGTGTAAAAAAAAAAAAAAAAAATTACTGTTAGTTTTGTACTTGTTCTTGTGTTCATATATGTCTTATCCGAACACAAGAAAAAAAGCCTAAATGCAGTACCTTGTTAGTTGTGTTTAATGAAAATGAGTGTGTGTATGTATATATATATATATATATATATATATATATATATATATATATATATATATATGTGTGTGTGTGTGTGTATATATATATATATATATATATATATATATATGTGTGTGTGTAAATTGGTGCTTTTAGATCTGATCATGTCCATAATGGTTTATTATGGATATAAACAGAACTAAGAACGCCCATAAAAATAGTAATTCAGAAGAAGGTATATATAAAATAAATTGGCAAAACTGTTCCTCACAATACACTGGGGAAACATGCAGAATTTTAAAAACACACACACACACATACATACATATATATATATATATATATATATATTAGAGAGAGAGAGTGAGGTTATTATTGAAAAAATAAAACAAAAAAAAACTTTAGTTTGAGTTAGATTTTTTTTTTTTTTTTTCTTTTCAAGTTTTTAAATGATCTACAGTCAAAGATATTTTAGAATATTAACCCACCCGCACAAAGGAAACCGTTGTGAGCGTCGGGGGAAAATTCAAACATTTTTATTCCTTTTCTTTTAAGAAATCATTTCCCGGACCATTAAAAAAAAAAAAAGTTTTGCTTTTCACAACTCCTACTTCCTTTACAAAGCTCTGTAAGCCAACGTCTTCATTCAACTGGAAAGACCCTAGCTTAAAAAAAAAAAAAAAAAAAAAAAAAAAACTTGACTGTTTACCATGTGGAACCCCCTTTGCACTTGAAGGCATGGAATGTCGGGGCAAGGGAGGGGGGTAATTTCTCGTGTCTATTAAGCTTTCAGATGTCTAGTGAAGTTAAAAAAAAAAAAAAAAAAAGCAAAAAAAAAAAAAGCAGGATTTTGGGTCTCCGAGAAACGCACACCTCATATGGAGGTGAAGTGTATAGCAACAAAACCTCCTTAGAAACAAGCCTAGTAATAAAATCTTTTTCTCTCTCTCCCTACTCCCCCAGCCAATTTTCTCTTTCTTTCTGGTAGCGGTGTCAAAAAGGTATTAGATATTATCGGAGCCTATGTGATAGAGCACTTTTTGAACATTGTTCCCCCGGTGTCTCTGGGTCGCACTTACATACTAAAAAAACAAGTTTAAACTCATAAAAAAAAACAAAAAAAAAACAAACATGTATCGTGGTTTCAGGCATCTCTGAAAAGAAAGAAAGAAAGGAACGATAATATAGTGTATAGGCAGTATGTCTTTCTTTTAGCTATCTATCGTCATATCCATGTCCCTACTGGTAACTGGACAAAAGTCGAGCGGACAAAATCGTAGCCTTTTTATCCCTAAAACGACCAAAATCACAGTCTCATAAATAATTTGAAAATTCAATAAACATTTCATTCAAATTTTAATGTCAAATTGAGACATTCTTCGTATAAAATCAGGTCTTTATGGGATACTAGGTCTCCTTAATTCTGATTAAATATATCGAATATGTGTCCCCCAACATTGTAAGAAAATGTTTTTAAGGCTTGATCTATCTTCGTATACGATCTCCGTGGCTCGTTACGTTTTGTCGCAAACTTAAAAATAAAAAATATAAAATTAAAATAAAATAAAATTTTAAAAAAATTTCTACACATAAAGTCGGCTCTTAACTAGTACTCCTAACTATTGAATTGACCGTAACATTGTTCAATGTTCGATCGATTTACTATAATTTTTTAAAGCAAACAGAGTGGACCCATAAACTCATACAGTACCCGACAGAAATAGAAAAGTGTATATATTGGATATTATTACAAGTAACCCTCTACCTTGAGCGGCTCTTGGGCCTTGTATTGGGTGAAAATTAGTAACAGTTTTAAAAATATCGTCTTGAAATTCATCCTATTTCCTTACGCCTGTGCTTTCCCTGTGCAAATATTGTTAACACAGCTTTTAGTCTAACTAGAAACACTATTTTTTTAGTTTAATTTTACTAATTAAAAAGAATATATTGGCAAAGTTTGTGATGCTCAACAGGAGGACCACCTTTGTTTATTATGAATTTATTTTTCGTTTAAATTAAAATATGGCATTTTATTTATAATTTTGTTACTAGAAATTAAAATGTGACTTTTTCACCACTAAAATAGTGACATTATTTATGTGTGTGTTTGCGCACGCGCATATGGCATTGTTATCGACATGTTATATTGCTACATAAATGCCTATATTCTTCCCTTACGTTGTATTGTATAGAATGTGACTTTTTAGAAACATGTAATGTCATATTTAAATTGTGGTCACTGTGTACAAGGCATGTATTGTTAGCTAAATAGACTTAAATCACCCCTTGAAAATTGCGTACCAAGATCACAAAATTAACGAAAAGTAGAATTACTTTTTATATATATATATATATATATATATATATATATATATATATATAGATAGAGATAGAGATAGAGATATATATAGAGATAGAGAGATAGAGAGATAGAGATAGAGAGAGAGATTTATTTCTGTAGTTTACTGCTACCAGCAAGCAGAAATATTTCTTCTCCTGATGATGGCCATTTTGGCGGAAACTAGTCGAGGAATCTAAATGAAATAATAAAAAAAAAAAAACGAAAGAATATTAATCTACAACCCAGTGTGTCTGAAGATTTTAATTTTTAATATTTATTTATATTATATATATATATATATATATATATATATATATATATATATATATATATATATATATATATATATATATATATAATATATGTGATATCTTGATAGGGCGGTATATATGCATTCCGAGCGTAATATTGGAGATTATGAGGCTCTTCGGAACTTTATTCCTTTCTCCCAAGCTTTCAATTTCGACTGGAATCATATTTAGGAGTAAGGAACCAGCGGCAAAAATCTGCTCTACAATTCATCGTTGTGTTAGGACGAAATCCCAGCATGCATTTTTGTGGTTCTACATATAAATTGGGGAGAGGAAAGTGTTTTAAAATTATTTCCATTTGGGATTTTAAACTGTATGGAATTTTTATAGGTTCCTAGTAAATATGTGGCATTGTGGTACATGTAGAATTGGATGGTGATGGATGAGTTCTTGTGGTGAATCAGTAAATTGTAATGAATGAATGGGTCATGAGTCTGATTAACTAGATTTAAGTTTAAGTCAGTTATCCCGCTTCTCCTTCGGCCTTGTGCCACAATTTCTGTAAAAACAAAAATAATCATTCCCAGTTGGGATTGGAAACAATACCGCCCTCAATCTATGTAGAAGTGCACTCAGTTTCCCGACCTTATTCATTCCTTAGATTGGGTAAATAAATACTAACAAGATACATAGAAAACATTTACAATTGATTTGCATATAATTTTTGCCCGGTTAATTTTCTTTTTCTTGTTATTGTTTATTGGAAACTTTCTCAATTCTGTTTGTTGGGTGGTTCTGACATTTACATCTAAGCATGGCCAATTGCTCGTCAATTTCAAAAGCACAAAATACAGAATTAACATTAATGAAAAAATATAACGTGGAGAGTCGTAACTTCTAACAGGGTTTATATTTTAATATTTTCTCTTATTTTTGACTACAGTCAAAAATGGCAGTAACCTTCGTAGTAGAAATACTTTGTTAACCACCGAGCAAACATACTTTATCTTCTCGCCAGATGTAATGAGGTGTAACGATATATATATATATATATATATATATATATATATATATATATACGCATTAAGATACCCGACTGGCAGAGGTGGTGGAGAAGGGAATAAGCATTAAGGAAGCGGGGAAACTATTTAAGAAGACAGTCAAAAGAAAAAAATATATATTGCTCTAATAATATATTTTGATTCGTCGGGTTTCTCAGAAAGGTCCACTCCTCTATAAGTATTTTACGAGCTTTTTGTTTCTCGTTGAATAGAAAATAATTTGGGTATTGGAAGAGCTTAAAAGCATTTTCAATATATTTTTTCCTCTTTATGCAAATATCGAAGGCTACAAATTCTGAGTGCTTTTAAGTAGAATCCGATGCTTATTCCGGATTTTATTGTGTTGCTATGGCGAGAACAGAAATTTATGAGATCATTTTTATTAGTGGATTCGCGATGGACACTTCGTTTTAGGTTATTGCCACTCAGTGTAGCATGATATCTAGGAAAGATAAAGTATTGTTTGTTTCCGTTTCATAAGTGAATTCCATCGCATGTTCGACTTAGTTTAGTTTATCTACAAAGTCAGGTAAATTGGTTTTGCAAGGATATATTAATAGAGTGTCGTGAATATATTGGAAATATGCTGATTGTCAAAGTAAAATATTTTAGAAAGAGCCAGATTCAAGAAATTCTAAGAAAGTACAAGCCAAAACTCTGCTTCGAGGCGAAAGGTTCGTAACATATTGCTCTAATAAAAATGTTAATTCTCTCAGTTATCTCCCCTTTTACTTGCAGTTAATCCCAGAAATAAGACAATTCCTAATTTTTACTTAAGAGGAGTCTGAAGACGAATGACTCGCGATTCTAAAAATTCTGATATGCCAAATAAAATTCTTAAATTGTTTTCTTGGAGTTAATGGATGGCAATTTTTTTTAAGCTATGAGACATCACGACTATTCCCAGGGAAGAGATTACATCGAAATTTTATATATACTCATAATATTACCTGGAAATGAAGGTAATTTACATAGCTTTGTAAACAGGATCAGCAACTTATAGCTCCGAACCGTATCACAGTACTCTCATGATTATCTAGATTTGTAATGAGAGAAATTTTAATCATCGAAACATTTTTCAATTATTCGAACTAAACCCGTTCTCATATTCAATCTCAGATAAGCGTTTTGAGAATTTAGAAAAGCCATACTCAACGCTTGATTAAAAAACGCTGATAAAATCTGTTCAATTAACTAATGTTAGTTTCCTCACTCTTTTCATAATATACATTAGAATAGTTACAGTTTGATCAGGCCTGAGATTATGACTTACGCAACTCTCAGATGCGCATGTCATGCAAGCAATGTTTGATAAATGTTTGTTGCAATTACAGCCAAAATTTGCTCTTATATAATGCAGCTTTTGTACATAATGTTTATATACGTACACTGTATATTTTGAAAAGGTTCTCCAAACCGGGGGTGTTAGTGGGAACAAGCTCCTATTGTCTATAAAATGTTTCCGTGGCATGCATCTCAAATAGCATCTGACAACTAAGTCCAGCTCCAAGCCGGAGAATGGACGAAGGCGGAAAAATGGCGCCTCATAACCAGCTGTCTCGGGCAGATAGAGCTCGACAACTCAGAAAGACAGTCCATCTAGAGGACAGAAAACACCGATTTTAAATCCCCGCTGCCTTGCGTTCATATCTACCCAAACACGGAAAAGTCTATGGAAGTGAATCCAGACAGAAAAAAACAGGAGTGAAACCTCGAAGGCGGGTTGACTGTTAAGTGACAACTTTCCGGTAACTCCTGCAGCCGTCCCCAAATGTAATGCCCTGTATTCCCGTAGATCTTGTTGGTACGGTGGTGGTCGTGGGGCATTAGTCTAGGCAGCGCATCACCTTCATATACCATCTCCCGGGCCTGCGCACTGGAGAGGTCGCTCCAGTTCCATTACCAAGGAACTGAATTTTGACCAGACAGAAAGTTGCCATTACCTCAAGAGGTAAACGGGTGCTTACTAATCTAGATTCAAGAATTTGCAGCAGAAAAACGCGAAGCCATTCAGAAACAGTGAAATTGGCGATTTTTTTTTTGTCTTTTTTTTTCGTTTTTAATAAAAAATGAATTGGAGAAGAAAAAAAAAAACTTTGGACAAAGCGTGTGAAAATGTAATTTGAGGATTTAATTTTTTTTTTTTCAGAAAAATTACTTTTTCCTTTCTTTTTCGATATGTTAGTTATAAACGGGAATTTTTGAATTCTTCGAAAATATTCTTTTCAACACCCGTCACATGTTCGAAAATTGACAAAGTATTGGTTTTCTACAGAAATATACCCTCTACAATGAGACAGTTAACAAATCAAGTCAATCACACAAATCAGTAAGAATAAAAATGTATTTTTTAAAATTTTCATGTTAATTCAATTCGATCCGACTGTACAAAAATTACTCATTAAAGACAAAAACAAAATGTTTTCGAATTGTTTTAGACTATATCAAGTAAAACTCAGTTGCAAATTTTAGTCTTTATTACTTTTGCATTATTAATCACGGCCTCTCAGTTGCAGTATCCTTATTGTTAATGCCATTCAAAGTCGTTTTCTGTTGCCATAGTAGGATACGACAACACAACTATGAAATTCAAACTCGTTATTGTTCAGGGATCACAATTACCTGTGGTTGGATAAACGTTTTTGTACAACAAATGAAGTTACATACAGAGTGATGCAGTTTAAGCTAGATGCAAAAGTTCTCGCATATAAGGAAAAAATTCGTCTGCTTAGTTTGGTAACAATAAATCGTAGTCATTTTTTTTATGACAATTTGTTATAATTGTTTTAGTTTAGTATTAAACGATGTTACGTTAAAAGATTAAATTATTTTTTCAATTGCATGGATTATATTTTCTGCATGAACAATCATTTTTTTATCGATACATTGTCACTAGTAAGAAAAAAAATTCTTTTTAAAAGTCATTGAAAGTAAAGACACATTTGTTGAAATTAATGATTAAACAAATAGACTAGATCAGTTTTTTAGCCTCAATCTATAGCTGTTATTGAACTGCAATTTGTTTAAAAAAAAACATTATCCCCATTAAATAAACCATTTTCCCGAAATATTAGCTTTTAAAGTTATTTAAGCCTTCGATGCAGAAAAAAAATCTATAGACCCCATTCCAAAAAATAAGTACAAGCTATTTCAGTGGAATAATATATCGACCCCGCCACAAAAAAAAAAAACTTCATTTTATGAGAAAATCAAATTTAAAAAAGAAATCAATCTTTAAAACTTAAAATCGGATTTAGCCGCACCCCTAATTTGAACACCTGATTTATCCCGCACCCCATTTTTAACACCTGGTTTGTCAGCCTGCTTTAAAAATACGTTCTTTTCTTTATAATTCTAAAAATACTAATAACGACATTTTTTTTTTTAAAATCTAATCAATGAAGTTTTGATAAATATTTAATAAAGTATTAAGCTTTTCTATCTATCTTTTGCCACAAACTCGAGACGGCTAGTAAAGCTCGAACTCTTAACAGAAATGATTCGATCGATTAATGGGATAAACATCGCCTGAATTCAAATGGACAGGTTTCATAATCGGGAAACATACGTAGCAGAGTCCCATACTGTTGCCATATCTGGTCTGGTGCCCTTGCCGTTCATCTCTAGGTTCTAGACAAAATCCTAAGAAGGATTTGTAATGAAATCGGTCCTGAATTTGCTTCTCGACTTTAGTGACTTTCTTACAGACATGATATAGACTGCCTTTCCTACAAATATTTTCATGGTCAGCTTTTACCCCCCTGGTGTTCCGGCTACACGAATTTAAGCGTGCTACTAAATTGGCATCTAGATCCCACCCAGTTACAGTTGAAATAATTAAACGTAACCGCCACTTCTATTTCAACGGATGCTTCCCCCATCCCGTACTTCCCGACATTGGAACGCCCCCTTCCTTTCACTTGCTTTTCTGATAACTAGAATCTTCAAAAATTTAAATGCAGAGTCAATTGCCATTTTCTGTTGCCATGATCTTTTTTTTTTTTTTTCTCTCTCTCTCCCCAATCCCCTACAACGACTCTTTTCTCTCACTTTCACTGTCCGTAATCCCCTACGTGCTAGTTGCATTCCTGCCTTGCTTCGGCTGAAATGTTTAAAAAAAAAATTAAAAAAAAATTGAAAAGTATTTAATCTTGAGAATTTTGATAATCAGCGTTTCGATTAGTCATGTCGGATGGTCAAACATTCAAGCAAGGCCCCAAAATTAGATACAAAAAGATCCATGAATCACTTTTCATCAACGTGAATTACAATCAAACAGTAAATGTGTTTTCTTTCAAGAACTCCGGTTACGTTATTAAAAAAAAAAAAAAACTATTTCAAATTTAGGCTCAGTGTTTGGATTTTGATTTCACATTCATAGAGAATTTTTTTTTCTTTTTTGTGGCATTTTTGTTGGTCATAAACAAGCAACAATGGCGATACTTTGAAGACAACGATACAAGTTTGGCAACTGAAATTGTCTGTGACTCTTAAAAGATTTTATTTGAAATAATTTTGTTGAAATTCTCATACAATGCGCAAATCAAATTTTGGAAATATGTCGATATCTGTATTTCAATAGAGTCAAATGGAACAAAATAAAAAAAGAGGAGGAAAACTGAGAAAAAAGGGTGAGAGGAGGAAAAAGAGGGAAAGAAAGAGGAAAAAGAAAGGAAAAAGAGGGAGGGAAAGAGGGAGGAAAAAGAGGGAGGGAAAGAGGGAGGAAAAAGAGGGAGGAAAAAGAGGGAGGGAAAGAGGGAGGAAAAAGAGGGAAAGAAAGGAAAAGAGGAGGGAAAGATGGAAAAGAGGGAGGAAAAGGAGGAAAAAAAAGAAAAAAGGAGAAAAAACAGAAAAAAAAAATAAAATGTCTGACAAAAACGCTAGAAAATACTGAAATGAAAAAATAACTTAAAATAAAAATCTAAAACAAAATATGTTTTTTAAAAATTGATATTATTTGTTACTATTTATTTTTAATAAAAAATATTTAAGAAATGTCACAATCCATTGTGTAGAAAAGCGGACACATTTCTACTATTGAAAATTAAATAATTCAAACAGAATTTTTTTTCGATTTAACAGAAATTTTATTTAATTGTTTATTTAATGTGGGTGTATGTGTGTTGTACTGCTCGGGATTTTCTTCATTTGCCCCACCAAATGCGTCACTTTGTATTGATTCTAACAATGCGAGACAATTAACAACAGTTGATCGCCAGTGAGATTAAAACTAAGAAGAAAAAACACAGTCAGAAAGCAATTAACTAAACCATTAATCAACACGAAGATTAATGGTTCAAAAACATTAACAAATTACAACCTTGTGTCTAATTTCGCACGACTGCCTCATCCTCGACTGGCAGGGGAAAAAGAGAATCCAGATTTTAGAAAGCGAGTCAAAGCCAACCGGATGGTCTCAGGGTGAGAGGAAGATTTGGTGTCACGTTGCACAAAAAGACAAGCGCTCACTCACGTTCCACACGGATCAAGTAGAGGAAAGGAAGAACACCTTGAGAGTTTGGTTCAACTTAAGGAGAGAGACAAAACAGACAAGAGGAAAAGAGAGATGCAGAGACGAAACGAGAGACGTAGTGAAGAAATGAAACGAAAGACGCAGAGACGAAAAAGAAACGAGAGACGCAGAGACGAAAAAGAAACAAGAGACAAAAAAGAGACGAAAAGGAAACAAGAGACGAAAAAGAAACAAGAGACGAAAAAGAAACAAGAGACGAAAAAGAAACAAGAGACAAAAAAGAAACAAGAGACAAAAAAGAAACGAGAGACGAAAAAGAGACGAAAAGGAAACGAGAGACGAAAAAGAAACGAGAGACGCAGAGACGAAAAAGAAACAAGAGACAAAAAAGAAACGAGAGACAAAAAAGAGACGAAAAGGAAACGAGAGACGAAAAAGAAACGAGAGACGAAAAAGAGACGAAAAAGAAACAAGAGACGAAAAAGAGACGAAAAGGAAACGAGAGACGAGAGACGGAAAAGAGACGAAAAAGAAACGAGAGACGAAAAGGAAACGAGACGAAAAGGAGACGAAAAGGAAACGAGAGACGAAAAGGAGACGAAAAGGAAACGAGAGACGAAAAGGAAACGAGAGACGAAAAGGAAACGAGAGACGAAAAGGAAACGAGAGACGAAAAGGAAACGAGAGACGCAGAGACGAAAAAGAAACAAGAGACGAAAAAGAAACGAGAGACGTAGAGACAAGACGGAACGAGAAACAAGTAACAGAAAGACGAAACGAAAAGAAACGTCGCGAAAGTCAAAAGAGAAAGACTCGTTGTCTTTACTTAAACAAATTCTCTCTCTAAAAATAATAATAATAAAAAAAACAAAAAAACACTGAAATGTCTCGACGTTATAATAAAACCTCCATGTAATCAATACTGAGCACAACAACAAATTTGCTTGCTTTTGATTTTTCCCCCCCACTGGAAATTCTCATTCGTTTACTGTGTTTTATCAAAAACTGTTCTTTATTTTTGACCGAATAGCAACAATAATGATTAGTTAGTTAATGAATCCTAATCAAAAGGAAGAGACGGAAACATTCACAAATTATTGGTAAAAAAAACTGAACGAATAGTTAATGGCCGTCATTTTGCGAGTATGGCACTTTAATACATTATCGCGTCACAGACATTTTTTTTTCCTAATCTGTATTATTTAATTTAAACAATTGCTTGCTGTTTCTCCGGCAGACAGCTCTAAATTTAACTGTTTTTTTGTGTTTCGAACCCACATTAAAATAGTATATATATATATATATATATATATATATATATATATATATATATATATATATATGTGTGTGTGTGTAATCGAGTGACAAAATGTAATGCAAAGGACTAAACACATTACGTAGGATTATTTTTTTTTTTTTTTTTTTTTACACAAGAGAGTTCTTGAGAACTTCGACGTGGGACAATGGTTAGCAAGCTTGTCTCGCTAGATCAGTTACGACTAAATAGTGAGATTCATTCTCACTGAGTGCCCCACACTATTAGCCTTGTGCCACATCTAGGCTGCGTTTAGAAAAATCCTTAACGGCACCCCAACGTGTTGTAATAGATCGTAAGCTTGTCTCGTTCAAACAATTACGACTGGGTAGCGAGTTCGATCCTCACTGGGAGCCCCCTCCCCTCAATGTTTGTTTTTGTCCTTGTGTTACATCTAAGCTACGGTTAGAAAATCACTGTAAGAGAATTCTTTTCATTTTCTCATTCGATTACCCACTTAGTCTGATATAGAGTACAGGGTGGTCCGAATGTCATGTCATGTCATGTCACCCTTACATAATATAATTTTCAATTTCAGCGCTCTGTGGAGAGAGTTTTACATGAACGATAACAGAATACTCATCAGTTGAAGGACGCCGTTCGGAGAGCCTTTGCAACAATGAGCAAAGCGTAACTTCGTATAACGTCACATAGAACACGTCGCCACATCCTTCTGTGCCACAAAAAAAAGATTGCGTTCATACAGATCATCTCGTTGTGTGACAGAGTCAATGAAAATGAATACACTAAATCCAGTATATCTGCTTTCTGTTACTGTATTAATTCTTGTTCTATTGTTTTTATTACCTTTTTTTTTTTTTTAGATGGTGACAAGACTTTCGGACCACGCTGTATATTATCTCTTCTACATACATGTTCAAGATTTGCGATATTTTTAGAGGAAGTGCATTCAGTAGAAGAGGAAGCGTTTTTTAGAGCTGGGAAGGGCTCAGATTTTCCGTCCTCAGCTTTCCTGAGACATCCCATGTATTGAGCCCGCAAAGGGTGAGCGACATTTTGAAGAGCGCTTGGTTTGGTTTGTTTTTTTTACGGCATATCAACCTCAATGGGTTATTTAATGCCGACAAATATTTTTTGCTGGTAATATCTTGTTTTGCCAAAAATTTATTTCTGGTAATATTTTTGTTTCAAAAATGAATTGCTGGTAATATTTTTGTTTCAAAAATGTATTGCTGGTAAGATTTTTGTTTCAAAAATGTATTGCTGGTAAGATTTTTTTTCTTTACAAAATATTTATGGTATTAAAACCTATTTTTACACTTTCATCGTATTTTGACCCCAGTTTGGGTGTTAAATATTTGCCCATAGCTGGGATCCTAACAGGTGCTACCACCGCTGTTCAGAATGGATCTGGGAACAACAGCAATTAAGAGGTGGTTCCCCGCTCCTCAAAACCTGATCAGAGTCTTTGCTGCCAGATGTAGTTTATCGTCATACCCAGGACGCCTCATTGGGGTGGGAGGTCTTACCTCTCTGCAGAGGTGCAGTCGGCGTATTCTGAAGCCCCAGCTGACAGGGCGACTTAGTTTTAGAAATCAATCTGAGGCCTTGCTGTTGGACATAGTCGGCGTATTCTGAAGCCCGAACCGAGAGAGAGAGGCTAAGGAACAGACATTGTTTGAACACTTGCCATGGAATAACGAGAGATTAGCCACGTTTCCTCTGTGAGATAGGGGTAGAAAATAATTCGTCACCCAGAGACCTACCCAGGAGAATTTGAAGACTGTCAAGGTTGAAGACTGTCAAGGTTGGACACTGAGGACTGGGAAGCTGCGGTCTTTCATGAAATTCTATTTTGTTCTTTCTAAATATTTTTCATTGACATGGTACAGTTATTTACAGTCAAGGGTTATATGTAAATTCATGAATAGGAAATGCTTTTCGACTACACTCCTTAAATTTTTAACGACACATTTGTGCATTAAAAAACTCAAGGGAAAAAACAGATTGTTTTGCGTCAGGATTACAAGCAAACGTTACTGAAGTGAGCTATTACATACAATATAAATATATTGCTAATCATTTTACTGAAGAAATACATTGAAAATTGGACAGAGATAAGCGTAAACAGGCCCACCTATTGTCCGGTTCACGCCCTTCCAAGAGTAGATTGCTTATTCCTCGTTCCCTTTTAGGATTGGGTTTCCGGGTCCTTCTCAAGTCTTTTCCTTTCTTCCACTCCCAGTAGACCCGCGCATTTTAGTGGCATTATCGCCTTTCTTGTGGTCAATTGATAAAAAATATCAATAGCGAATAATCAATACAAGCAAAACTACAGAATATAAACGTATCGTTGAAGAAAAGGGATTGTCAGGAATTATTAATGTAATTGCTACTGACAAAAGAGGCATATTACAATTATACAAAATGAAACAAAGCCTATAAAAATGCAAAAATACCTGGCTTGTTCTGACCTAAATCTTTCTGATCTACAAGAATCGATTAACGACCGAGGCTTCATCGAGAGAGACGTTGTTAAACGACTTTGTGTTTTATAGCAAATAGCGTTGAAGATTGCATGGTTCATTTCAATTAGTCTATATTTTTACGATATATATTATACACACACACACACACACTTCCGTATATAGGGCGACCTTTAGATAAAGCGAGATAAAAATATATAGCAAATTTTCATTAATTTATCCTTTACCTGTAGTATAAGACGGCTGCTTATTGATTATATAAAGATGATGTTATTGGAAATGTTACTTACTCTATCTTTAGAAATTCAAAATAAAAAGTAATAAAACCGATTCTATACCATGTTTTTTTCTACGCACGTCGCCTAAAAGGGAAACCATTGTTTTCTTTTACGTTTCATCACCTGATCTCTTGCGAATACCGATTCTTTGTCCCCTTTTCCCATATCTAAACAGTTACAAACAGCCTGGTGTACTAATGACCATTTACTTATACTTCATCGGCAATCACCAAATACCGCTGATAATGTACGATAGGGTTGTTTTTATTAATATTGGTAACTTGATGGAAAATAAATTCATTCTATATTTTTGTCTTTCTACGCACTTAGAACGGATTATTTTATTATTTATGAAGTACTAGCAGGAGAAGTTCAACATTTCTAACTTCTCTTCTTTCTTTATTCTCGGCAAATCCCCGATTTGCGAAATTTCTTTAATATTCATTCTATATTTTTGTCTTTCTACGCACTTAGAATATCCTAAAAGTTTTAAATGCAACTACCGTAAAAGGATTTTAATTGAAAAATAAAAGGCTGTATGTAATCCTAAATTGTGTTATAATTTAACACCAAAATGATAATGAATTTTTAATGAAATGATTATTATGCTATCCTAAATGTTATTACTGCCATAATAAAAATACAACCATGATGATTATTGAAAGTTTAGCGAAAGATAACGTCTGCTGGGAAGTAGAAAATAACCGTATAACAACACTCATCTAAATGTAAAAAAAAAAGAAAAGATTAAAAATAGTAGAAGCACTAATAATTGGCTTTTATAGAAGATGTTAATCTTATTGCTTTTATCTATATGTTCAATATTGGTATTAGTTACTTTAGAATTAGTCTAATCTGGTGACTCACATTACGTCTACCCGATACAGCTCAATTAGAACTCATTTAAACACACAGAAATCTATCAAACTCCATCCGCAACATTCTAGTAGAAAATAGAAGCCCTAATAATAAAAAAGGGAAAGCTAACACTCAATAACATTAACTATGAAGACGGCCACAACGTTCTGACCATGTTTGGAAAATAAAACATTCCAATAACTTTAGGCACATACATAAAAAAACACACATTCAATTAAAAATAAAAATCGTCCTTGAAAGTATAGCCTTTCTAATTGACTTATTTTTGCAGTGAAATTAAAATGTTTCCCAGATGACAAAAAAGTAAAAATATAAGCCCGAATGACGGAGCTGAAATTAAGTCATTCTTTTCCGATATGTGTGCAGGCTGTCGGCTGCTATATGAAACTTACTGATAAATGGAGCAAAGTTCAGGCAAGAGACATTATTTCACGTGTTTACGTTTTGATACCTTATCCTCTTTTATGTGTCGTTGGCGATCATGGCTCTCCACAATTTCCTGTCCCTTGTAGCTTTTAATAAATTTGGTCGTTTTGTTATCTTTCCTAAATCTTGCCCCGCTATCCATTTACTCAAGCTCGCTAGGTAGAAGAGACAGTTGAAATTTCTAAGGTGTCCAATGAGGAAAGACGGCTTGGAAAATGTAATACTCCCATGACAGACTGAAGGTAGGAGAAAAAGAGGAAAACAATGCATAACTTCTTACTGAGCTTAAGTAAATCGACAGGGGAACATGGTTTAGAAGAAATAACAAAAATCCAGTTTTTAAGTGCTAGCTCGAAAGAACCGGAAATTGTGGAACTGAAGGAACATATATATATATATATATATATATATATATATATATATATATATATATATATATATATATATATATATATGAATGAAAATGAACTCGTGAATCAAAACAAAATTGCTCTTTATTAACCTCCAGGAGAGTGACTCGTTACGCCTTCTAAAGCTAACATTCTCGGCTGACATGAAGTGAAAAGACTATTTTGAATCCATTGCCACTAAGAAAGTTGGTTCATAATCGTGCAAGCCAATTTTTCTCTCTACAATCTATCTTGCACATCTACACCCTTGTGCGAATTAATTGAAACAACCACTTTAGTTTCCTATCTTTCACCATACGGTCAGTTTTAGACCCACTGGAGTGACAGGGCATAATCGATTTCTATTTTTTCCTCGGATTAGGTCATTTACAGTGGTATGCAGAAATATGAATCCATTTTCGGAGTGTATGATCAAATTTGTTTGGCCTTGAAAAATATCGCTCCATACGTGATTGCATCAAATTTTTATCACGCCCAGACACTATTGTCTCTACTGCCAATTAGTTGTCCTACGGCCATTGTCTACGATGGATATTACTCCAAGGAAGCGTACGAAAATTGTAACGCTACAGAAACACACTGGCAAGCTTACCAGTGGGCAAATCAAAGTACTATAGATTGGCTCGGAAACTCTCCTGATTTAAATCCAATCGAGAATTTGTGGCCAATCTGTAAGAAATGACTTCGTGGAATGGACATACGAAGTACTAATAAGTGCATATGGTCAGGTTTCATTGGAAAACATGAAAAAAAAGTAAATAATAACGGAATTATAAGTCTTGTTTCAATTTATTTGCACAAAGTTGTCTGTCTACTATTCTTTAATGCTAAGAATATTGCTGCCACGTGATTTGTTGCTCCTGCTTTGGAGATTTTATAAAATCCAAAGAACAATCAACAATATTACCGGTCAGACGTCAAGGTTTCAGTCAGTTTCCCACCGCCATAAAGGTGCTCCCTTTTGCCTTTTCGATAAATATTTGCATAGTGATTGCTCGGAGGAGCTCTTCGCTATATCGTTTTATTTCCCCACCCCTCCACAGACAGGAAATTGTACATATAGGGGACTAGTTTGCATTTTTATTGAGAGACTGACGTATTGTGGTTGATGTAGTAAGAATGAGACGTCTTCGTGTAAGAAATATTGTGTTATGTTTGGCCCAATGGTTGCGTGTAGCTAAGTTTAAACTTAAGACAGAAGAAGACCGTCCCACTCCCCACTTATTCATTTTGGCCTTGTGCCACATTTTGTAATATCATACGAATAAATACCACTCTTCGGTATGGTACCTAGACTTTATGAACTTAAGCGCAGTACTAGATTGGCAATGAGGTTTCATTAATTTACAGTTGAGTTGTCTAGATGCAATAGTAAGTTCTATGCTAACAAGCTCTTCAAAAATTTAAATGCAATGCCAATCGTTATCTCTTGTCTTCTGGATTGTTCTTCAATTGTTCTCGTTTCTGTTTTCTAATTCCTCTACATCCAGTAACCTCTTGTCTCTTAGTAGATTTACTACCTTGCTTGGACTAAATTCGATTAAAAAACAAAAATGTGTACCTCTGATACACAAGATTCAATTTACCATAATCTCTTTCCAAAAAATTATATTAAACTTCCAGACTAAATTCAGATATTATGAACATCCTTCAGTTACTGTTATTTGGTGAAAGCCAGAAATTCGGCTGTCAGCTAAGAATTCGATTGAACTATGTTTAAAATAAGATAAGTTTATGTTACTACATATTTACATGTTAAGCATTATTCATTTTCGTACAAGTTCATAGTGTTATTTGCTTACACCAGCATATTTTTCAAGTTGAGACAACTGCTGTGCATGCGCATGCGCGTTCTTTAACAACAATTCAGCTTTTCTCTGTTTCTATAACGACAACGTAAATATTCTATTTTGATACGTTTTTTTTTTTTTAAATAGAATTTTCTTACAGACATTTTGATAGGTGGTTCGAGATTAAAATTATATTTCCTATTTTTATATTTCATTGTTTCTCTGCAAGTACTTTCAGCCATTTTTACCATCTCCGGAGAGTAAGTTTTCGCTCACGCTAAAATAGGGCGAGAAAAACATCGGTAAATATATGTAGCATCTGGAAATGTCAATCAAAATATTTGTTAGAAAACATGCGAAATTAACAGAAATTACAAATTTAGACAACGAAGCTAACTCAAAGTAATGAATTCTGTTGGCAAATATTGATATCATGCTAGTAGATGTTGAACCTACCCGCCAAGAACGCATAATCAAGGAATGGTTGATGGAATCTCCATTGATGTAGAAAAATGATCGCATCTGGTCACAAATTGATATTTAACGTCACACAAATATACTACTATTTTAAATATTTGCTATATTTATAGGGTGAGAGTCTTCAGCATCAGAGAGAGAGTGAGACTGTTTATAAATATGGTGTCCATAGGAATCAACACTGCCTGATGACTCCCAGTTTCAGCTTCAGGGTGATCTTCAGGCATAGATATAATATTAGCATAATTTTGAAACCTTAGACCGGGACAACAACTTAGTTTTAGTTTTTTAATGACTCAATAAGCCGTAAACTTCAGGACTGACACACACAGATCGAATACGGATGGCTTATATATTGGATACTAGAGATGGTAAAGGACAGAGAGAGAGAGAGAGAGAGAGCGAGAAAGCGATAGTAAAGCACAGAGAGAGAGAGAGAGAGAAAGTGATAGTAGAGGACAGAGAGAAAAAGAAAGTGTGTAAATCGTCACTATGCATTTCTGCCAGGTGCACGCTTCATTGATCTTACGTGAAGCATGAAACCGACAGCCACTATGCAGTGTTGATTCTAATGTCCGTCTATCTATAAGTAAATGTATATTCCAAGTCATATACTATAGTTTTAATTTGCAGTTATTTATTTTTAGTTAGAAAGAGGAAACGTGGCCAAAGGTAATAACTTCTGAAGAAGATTAAATCCATCAATTGACATTTTCTTATTGTTTGTGAACGTATCGTTTTTTTTTTTTAATTTTTTTACCAATTGAAAAAAAAAATATTTTACAAAGAACGATAACTCTGGACTACAGATTAGGTTTTAACTGCACTAAGATTATTCTCCATATTTTTATGTTTCTTTTTACAAGAGTCTGAAAAAAAAAAAAAAAAAAAAAAAATTAAAAAAAATTATTATTTTTAGTTTCTGACAGAAATTGCATATCCACGGGCAATGAAATAAACATGGGAAAAAGTTACTTATTAGTGGCGGGAAAAAAAAGAAAGGAAAAGAATCAGAGAATGGAAGGAAAAATTATTTTTTTTTTAAGTTTTTTGGGGTGGTGATGGTTAGGTAGATGAAAAATGCGTATCAGCAAATTGTGTTTGATTATATGTATTATTATTATTATTATTATTATTATCAGTTTTTCGCACCCAAAAAACACAAGTCGACCCTCTTCCGGCGTTTATCGATCTCTTTTTGACCCCCAGGTATTCGAGGTCAGAAATCTGTTTGTATACATTCCTGTGAACTGTTTCTAAAAGATGAAAAAATTCCTGAAGTGCTTAGATGCAACAATTCTGATTGAATATACATTCCTGAAGCAACTGAAGAATGTATAAATGTCTTCAAAAATATGCTGACCGTCTAGAAGAGGAATCGGCAACCCCCGGTCCGCGATTGATTTTTGTCCGGCCCGCATTAATCATTATCATCATTCGGACGATCCTTTAGGGATACATACAGTTTTGAATTCAGACTTATTTTCTCCCAGACCGATTGCTATCCAAGGTTAAAAGAACCCAGCCTCTCCTGCTATTTAACAATTGGGGAGAGAAGAAGATGATTCATCCCTTTCCCAAAGGTATTAGTACGTAAGTGAATGTAATGGATCCGACTGGAATTCGAAGTCTGATTTCGCAATCAGAGCCGTTACCCATAATTCCACCGTGCTTAATACCTGGACAATAATTACCTAATTAATTCATGTAGCAAGTGACAGAAAAAAAAGTATCAGTTGGAGTTAATTGACTTACAATGCGATTTAAATCAAAATTCCATTCCGAATCCACTACAGACTTCTGCAAGAAATGTGTTTTGCCAAGTGAAAAATAGAAAAGCCTATTAAAATAATGGTATCATCATTTGGAAGTACATATGCTTGGAAATAACTTTTTTCAAAAATGAAATATACTAAAAGTCGCTTAAGAAAAATAGTTGAGTGATAACCACTTGGATGATTCTTTGCTTCTGTCATCGACAAATATTACATCTGATGTTGAGAATTTACCGAACACTAAGCAGAAACGAGTGTCTCATTAAATAATTGGCCAGTTCTTAATGTATTTCGTTTGTAATAACAAATTTGCATTGTTTTTTTTTTGTGTGTGTGTATGCGTGTTAGTTTATATCCTGTTATTTCTACAGCAAAATAAGGAAACTTGTTTAAGTAATATAACATTAATTTCGTGGTTTCTTTCGTTAAGACCTCAGACTCAGATGATTTTCTAGACAGAGCAGTCTGTGGTCTAGACAATTTGTTTTAATACATTTGATATCATGGCCTACTTCCAAGACAATGCATAGCTTTCTGTCCCGCTATCTCCAAAAGGCTGCCAACCCCTAACTCTTAAGATTGTCTTTCCTTTAGGTGCGTCAGTACGCCTCAATTGGGTATTTAGTTAGCGAGACAGTTTTATTCATTGTTTTTTGACTGATCATTTTTTTTTTTTTGTAAGGATTATCAACCTTTTGCAGGTAATTTAAAGCCAGAAAATACTTTTAGATAAAAAAACCTTTTGGAGATAATAATGATTTAGTGAAACAAGTCATACTAATTAACCCATAGCTGGAGGAAAAAAGGTGGATTTATACCTTTTCCAAGGCTGCACGTTAGTGAATTTAACGAACCAAACTGGAAATGGAACTCGGCTCTCCATTTTCCTATTCCGAGGTTTTCCATAACACTACACGCGCACCCAAGCTTACAGCACATAGTATTCCTAAGCGGTCACTCATCTAGGTAATGGTCAGGCTCGACATTGCTTAACTTCAGTGATCATACGAGAACCGGTGCTCTGACTGCATATGGCCGTAGCCCTATTCAGTTGAGTTGCGAGTTAAATCCACATAAGGTACTACCGATACTGTCATTTTCAAACCAAAACTAGCGAATAGACAAATTTGTGAGACTCCGTAAGAAAAACGAGTGAGCAAGCTTGCGTGCGTCAGAATAATTATTACTCTACCAGCTAAAGTCTTGTATCGCAATTAGCCCAGGACTAGTGGGTACTGAAAAGTTTTCAGCAGGACTGACATTTTCTAATAATTAACGTTTCGTTGTTTGTTCACCGAAACCCTGTTTCTAGGAAATCTATCATGTCGAGAACACTTTAGTGCTCCTCGAATGCTGGGAGGCCACTCGTGGCTGACCGATTAAAGCAAATATAGTTTTAAGGCGGTTTTCACAGGATAGAAAGAGCGTCATTTTCTTTTTTAAGACTTTCTATTACCAAGGCTGGTAGGTTTCAATTTTACTATTTATCATCATCAGGTCTATTTTGAATCAGTGTCATTTCTCACCTTCAACAGGAGTTCCAACTTCCAAACATACCTTTCTGCTCAGGCTTATTTATGTCTCATCATCACACAAAGAACCAACCTGTGATTTATTCTGCAACTATACTAAGAAAAACTTATTTACAGTTCAAGTAGGTGTCATAATGGGCGGTAAAACACATTGATGGCGCGATGGTGGGAATCTCCAGTGAATGCCAGATTCAAGAGTTCGTCAAAATTCTCACATCAAAACCTTCATTTTTATTTTTATTACACAGACGTTATCAAGGAGCTGCCTGAATAGTTGCAGAATGTCTTTACAAATAATGGTGAATATATAATTTAATTGAAGAATAAAGTTGATAAACTAAAGCAGAATTAATTTAGGACTCGATACAACAGATTTCTACAATCTAACTTTAAAAAAAAAATGATATACATTATTTGAGGCACGTTGTATTTTTCTGTTCCCCTGAAAGTTTGTTGAAAGAGACCCCAACTTTATCCAAGTTAGATTCCAGCTAAAAGCAAACGGCTGTTTCATCCATCCTGATGTCATCGGGGTTTGAATGTTTAAAAAACCAAAAAAATCCAATGGTCTCGTGTATAGAAGGGTTACATTTTTTAAAATTTTGAGGAGAGTATCTTCTATTTTGCTTTCTCGTTTCGATTTTTATCGTAGAATGATTCGTAAAAGTGCAGTTTCTCTTTAAGATTTTGAGTAGAGGGTGGGGAAAATTTAACTTGATTCAATAAGAGCCTTGTCTCTTTTCTTGTGCATGAGGGCGGACAGAAAGCATTTTTTGGCAGAAAAATGATGGGTAGTTTTGAAGCAATCAAATGCGCTCGAGAAGCGTTTTTCTTTTTCCATCCTTGCAAGGTAGGAGCTATATTTAGTAATATAACTGAATTGCCCCAATCACAAGGAGAAATTTCATTACCAACCCCACCACACATAAAAAAAATGATAAAATAAAATGAAAATGTAACTGATTAAAAAAATAAAGGAAAACAAAAGACCAAATATCAAAGAGATGATTAAAAAATGCTTAAAAATTACATTATCATTCTGGTGGAAAATGAGATCAATGGAATGGAGGAGAGAAAGGAATGAGGCTGAATTCTCATCTCCATCTTTCTTATCTCTCCCAACCTAAAAATATTAAAAAAAAAATATATATATTAAAAAATAGTAGCAGTAGCTTAATAGGAACGCACGATCATCTTTCATGCATTTATCCCCTCCACCCACTGACCCCTGTACTTTTCTTACCCACCTTCAAAGGAATGCGCAGAGATTCCTGTTCATCATTCACAAAGGTTCATTGTATTATATTGCTGAGTGCGAGCGTGAAGTGTTCTTCGAAACTGAAAGTGAAAGTAGACCCGGCCATTTTTCTCCAACTACTATTTCCGAAACAAAACAACAAAAAAAAGTGAATTAAAAAAAAAAAAAAACAGCACCACCGGATTCCTTTATTTCCCCGCACCATTCCTACTGCATTTTATGCCATCGTATACAATGTTATTTGCCAATAAACAGATACTTTTGTTGATTAGGGTCAAGAAAAAAAAAAACCCTCTAACTTCATTATAGCACGAGGAAATGTTAAAGATATGAAACAATAAATACAAAATTGGAAATATATTATTTAAAAAAATACTGCCAACGAACGAAGCCTTAAAGAAAAAGAGCTTACTGGAAATATAGGCCGTACAGAATATACGGTTTGTTTTAATCGGGCATATAGCCAAGAGAGGAATGTATTGTGGCAATCTTCCAAGGTGAATGTGAAGTTTGATAAAAAGTCACAGAGGGAAAAGGTGAAGGAATATATTTTATATTCCTTCACCTTTTCTCTCTGTGTCTTTTTTATCTGCCTTCACCTTTTCCTTCTATGACACAAAAGGAAAAAGGTGAAGGAAGATAAAAAAAGACACAAAGGGAAAAGGTGAAGGAAGATAAAAAAAGACAGAGAGGAAAAAAATGAAGGAAGATAAAAAAAGGCACAAAGTGAAAAAGGTGAAGGAAGATTTTTTTATCTTCCTTCACCTTTTTCCTCTGTGTCTTTTTTTTTTTTTTTATCTTCCTTCACATTTTTCCTGTGTCTTTTTTTTTTATCTTCCTTCACATTTTTCCTCTGTGTCTTTTTTTTTTTATCTTCCTTCACATTTTTCCTCTGTGTCTTTTTTTTATCTCCCTTCACCTTTTTCCTTTTGTGTCATAGAAGGAAAAGGTGAAGGCAGATAAAAAAGACACAGAGAGAAAAGGTGAAGGAAGATAAAAACAAAGACACAGAGGAAAAAGGTGAAGGAAGATATAAAAAAAGGCACAAAGGGAAAAAGATGAAAGAAGATAAAAAAAGCCACAAAGGGAAAAGGTGAAGGAAAATAAAAAAAGGCAGAAAGGGAAAAGGTGAAGGAAGATAAAAAAAAGACAGTGGGGAAAAGGTGAAGGAAGATAAAAAGAGAGAGAAAAAATACAGGGGGATGCGAAAAAAAAAAAAAAACACGATGGGCAAGAAAATAGCTGGGGAGGGAAAAAAAAACAAAAAAGACAAAGACAACAAAAAAAAAAGGAATAAAAACAAAAATATTTTTTTTTTGTGGGGGAGGGAGATTTGAACACTTTCCATCTTCAGTCGGAAATATCGAATTACTATTCATAAAAAGGACCCTGTCATTTATTTCATTAAATCATTCTGTCCTCCCCCACTGTCAGTATGTAATGATAAAACGGATTCAGTGATTCCATTCCAATTTCACCTCCGAACAAACTATTTCCAATTCAGCGCTAGGAAAAAGGAACTTATACTTTTTAAACATATGAATCTAAAGTGGGAGAAGAGTTTCTATAAGAAGTTATACGTGGTTTTTATTTAATGTACATTAGCGCTCCATTAGTATCGTGGTGTGTTTGAACACTCCACAAAAAGCTTTTTCCCTAATATTTAGCCAGTGGCAAGTCAAATTTTCATGATTAGTCTAGTAGCTTTCTGAATACTGCTGTCTAGTAACTGCAAGGAATTTCTGGTTATAATCATAATCGTAGGAATTACAAGAATTGCCATTTTATGGAATTGACTCACGCGTGGGTGCTTACCGGAACACTACAATCTTTTTTTTCCCCCCCCCCCAAGTCAAAGATCAATCACTATTCTTTCTTTTTATCTTCACTTTTCATTAAGACTTTCATATCACAGTTCAAAAGTTTGAGGTATTTTTTTTTTATAAATTGGCCCTAAAAGTACTTTAAATACGAGAAAATTATTATAAATGTTAAAAAAGTCAGACATGATTTTTTTATTAGAAATTTTATGGCAAAAAGGGAAATGTATTTTATGATTAAATTTAGCTCTCGTCAAAATATGCCCCTTTAGCTTTGATTACTACAGCACAAACTGTTGGTATTAGTTGCAAAAGTTTCTCAAAGTATAAGTTTGATAATCGATTCCATTCTTTTTTTCAATGACTAAGAGCTATTTTTCATTTTTGAGACGGAAAGGTTTCACTCTTCTGTCATTTTCATCCTGTGCTAATTTTATTGGTGGCTTCAAACTTTTAAACTGTAGTATATCTCATTCAGCATTACTATATTAACAATCCACTACCCTGAGTAGCTCTCGAGCCTTATATTGAGTGAATTTTAGTATAGAAAAATGTTCTTGCAACAGGCCGTACGAGTAAGTCACCACATGATTACATAGCCTACTTTAGTAAGACACACACTAATTTCTACGACTATCCTTTTAACCTATAAATTACTCACAAAGCGACAGTTGAAATTTCTGGGACAAATAATGAGGAAAGCAGGCTCAGAAAATTTGACACTCACAAGACACAGTGAACGTAAGAGGGACATCGAATAGCATACATATAGCTTGTGGAAATGAATAGCAGAAAAGTGACTGGAACGGAGATTAAGGGGACAAAATTTATCTAGAAGTATAAGATGTTGTGGAGAGCCATGACCATCCACATCTTGAAATAAGAAGACACACAGAAGCCTAACGTGGCAATTAGTCATTAAAAGAATTTTTTTGTTTTACAATAACCCTTGCTTTTTTGCAAACAATTACTCTCTCCAACTGAAAGTCATCCACCAATTGTATGTCAATAATTTTTATCAATAATAAGTTTAATCTGGTACAAACATGAGCGATTGTTTTGCTTTTCGGCAACTCAACTTCAATGGGTTATTTAATGCCGACAAGATTATTATTACTGGTAATATTCTTGTTCAAAAACGTATTGCTGGTAATAAAACCTCTTTTCATAGTGTTTTGACCAAGTTTGGGGGTTAACTATTTGCCCATAGCTGGGACCCTAACAGGTGCTACCACCCCAGTTCAAGGTGGACCTGGGAACACCAGAAATTAAGTGGTGGTTCCACGCTCCTCAAATCCTCCTGATCAGAGGCTTTGCTGGTGGATGTAGTTTATCGTCTTGTCCAGGACGCCAAGAGCGATTGAATTAAATGACATATTAATGGTCGTGTGAGACCTGCTTTGTTAACCTTTATTCTATAGCGATAACGCTCGTCTTCATGAAGAAATTGCAGAGGGTGAGTAAATTACTGTAAAACAGCAGAACATTTTCCTGTGTAAATGTATAACGCTACACCCTCCCATCTTGTAAATACAAGCCTTTCAAACATGAACAAATAATAAAAATGATCCGATTTGTTCCCGCCTCTATTTGTTAAAAAGAAAGAAAGAAAAAAAAAACTATTAACGTCCATTCAACAAAGACTAATTATTCGAGATATCCCAGGTGCACACGGTCAAACGGGGACATCCCATTATCACATTTTTTTACCATGACAGTGGCATTTAAACCAGCCTTGTTCATCTTTATCAAAATATGCAATAATACCTGTTATCCGCGGTTTCACTCACACGCAGTTAACCCATTTTTCTCAGCCTATAAAGGGCCGTTGTTGAACGTAGACTATGTCCCCGTATTCATGAGGATGAATGGGCCATTACTGTATCGCGTTGGTTCAATGCGTGTTGGTAGGGGGCGGATGTGACACGCTTGGGTGATCTCTCTTCGATTCGTGAACGCCCAAGCTATTTTCACGTAAGTTAATGTAACGAACTCGATTGGAATTCGAACACAACTCTCAGATTTCTCATTCCTAGTCGTTTACCCATTACACCATTATCGCATATAAGCTTACAGCATCTGTTATTCCCAAGCGTCAAACCATGTTGGTACTGACCAGGCTCGACATTGCTTAACTTCGGTGATTCAACGTGATATCCATGATCACCAACGTTATGAAGGGACAAGCCATATATACGTGTTTGTAAAATAGTATATAAAATCCCGACAAAGTTTTGAAGAAATATGACTAATTTCATTGAAATTAGATATGATTGCGCGTTTCGCCTTTCTAGGATTCATCAGATCCAAAAACGAAAGAAAGAAATGTGTGCATGCGTATTTGTGTGTACGCTTAAATAATAAATAATTAGTACATTTTTTTCCCGTTAAGCTGGCGTTTCTCGAGATGAAAGAAAAGAATGAAAATAAATGACCTTTAAAAAAGCCGTTAGTCGTTTAGATAGGCATGTCGTAGTATGACCAATATAATTGTTTATAAGGTTGGTTTGATCGGAAAAACAGTTTCTTAAGAGGGATTTCGATACGGAGATAACATTGGTTCACTGTAATTTTGATTTTGGATGCTAATTGTTTATTATTGTTGATGATAGGGTTAGCTGTTTTAAAGCTTTTATAGTAGAAAATTTAATATTCTTGTTCAGGTCGACTGGGGTTGTGTATTTCTTAATATATCTAAGTGAAAATTCATCTTGCTTATAGTTGATGTGTATTTGGTTTTTATAGAAGATGTTAATGTATATTGTTTTTATCTGCATGTTCAATATTGCTACGTTACAAAGAAGTCGTCTGGTGACTCACGTTACGCCTACCCGATATAGATTAATTAGGACCCATTTAAATACACCGAAACCCATTAAACTCCATGCGCAACATTCTAGCAGAAAATACAAAATGGAAGCCCTAATAATAAAAAAAAAAAGGAAAAACTAACACTCAATAACATTAACAATGAACATGGCCACAATGTGCTGACCGTGTTTGGAAAATAAAACATTTCTCTAGTTTCAGACACATACATAAAAAACTCAAGCATTCAGTTTGAAAAAAAAAAAAAAAAAAAAATTGTCCTTGAGAATAGCTAAAAGAATAGCCGAAAGCCCTCGGATATGCAGAAGGTATGGACAGTTTTTACGCACTTTGTGTCCAGGAAAGAAAATGCTTGTATGTACACAAGAAAAATTAAATAAAAAGGTTAATCGCAGTACCTTGTCAGTCGTCTATAACGAAATTTATAATAAGAAAAAGAATTAATATTATGCTCATGTTGCAAGATGTAAACTCAGAATGAATAAAGCACACTTAAAATGAGGAAAGAAGGCTTGGAAAATTTTATATTTCATAAGGCATATCGAAGGTACGGGTGGGGGCACCGTTTCGGGTACTTTCTGATTGCTGGGATCGCCACAATTGCCAATATTGGTATTCGACACAGAGTTTCATGGTCATAAAGAACATTCTAATCACTCGGAGCTAAATAAAATAAAATAAAAAAAAATAATTTCTTGTTTCTTATTTAATTTTTTTTTTAAATATTTTTCTTCCGAAAAAAGAAAAATAATGAACAAGCCGAAAAGTTGTGCTGAACACCAATTACACAAAAGTGGAGTTCGGTTGTCCTAACAAAGACCGAAACGTTTAAAATGCTTCTGAGTTATAACAAAGAATTGTGTTCACGTGATACTTTAGACAAAAAAAAAAAAAAAAAAAATGAAAAAAATAGAATGGAAAATTCAAAATTTTCCTTAAGCATTTTCAGAAAATATAAATTCGGAGAGAATTTTTTTTTTTTTTTTACAAAATGGCAGTCAGGCGGGAAGAAACAGACTTTTCAAAAGCCTGGCTTTTAAAAGAAATGCAAGGCTGGAGCAAAGGAATTAATCAGATTAGAAGACAAAAACAAAGAAGAAAAAATAGTCTAAATTGACTGACAGAAAATGAATGTTGCATAAGAAAATGTACCTAAAAGCTTAAAAAATGATTTATGATTTTTAGCATCTTACAGCAAATACCTAACTATAAAAAAGAAAAACATTCCGAATTTCAATTTGGTTTAGCAATATTTTTTTTTAACTTAAACGTTAATAACGTTGTCATGTAGTGTGTGCAAAATGATTTTTATTACTTTTCATTGAAAATAAAAAGAACAGGGAAAGTTTTATAAATGTTGAATTAAGTAAATGAAATTTCAAAAGAAAGCAGAATCATTAAGATAACTTTTTTTTTTTTTTTTTAACTAAATTCCTCAAGAAAATTCAGCTTGGTTAAAAATATACTGAAAATGGTTGGAAAGTTAGATTCCAGATTATGAGTTCAGAGTTTGAATCTCACTATGGCTGATTCGCCAACGTGTTGACTTTTTTGGTAATCTATATATTAGTACGCTTGTATCTATGTATGGTGTGTGTCACGCTTGGTATAACAAATACTGAGAGAGAAACAAATGAAAATGGGGACAGAAAGAGTAAAACAGAAAGCGAGAGAAGGGCGTACAGAGTGAAAAAGAGAGCGACACAGGAGATGTTTGAGGTGGGGGGGTCATTTTAGATAAAGGCAGTTGTTTGTAATGAGGGATTGAATCATGTGAAGACAAATTCGCCTTTGAACTGCAACTGACCTTTTGAAATTAAAATCTTTAATGATTACAATCATTTGGTAATATAACGAAAATAGATTATGTTCTAATCAAAAATCCTATTAAACCCAGACCCTATTGAGCGTCCGAGAAGGGAACAAAGACAGAAGGACAGCGAATAAGACCGAAAGAGTGAGGGAAGAATAGAGTAAAACCGAGAGTAAAAACGAAAGGGAGAGAGAGGGGGAGGAGAATAGAGTAAAACCAGAGAGAGAGAGAGAGAGGGGGGAGGAGAATAGAGTAAAACCCAGAGAGAGGGGGGGGAGGAGAGAGAGAGAGAGAGGGGGGAGGAGAATAGAGAGAGAGAGAGAGAGAGAGGGGGAAACAGAGTAAAACAGAGAGAGAGAGAGGGGGGAGAACAGAGTAAAACAGAGAGAGAGGGGGGGAGAACAGAGTAAAACAGAGAGAGAGAGAGAGAGGGGAGAACAGAGAAAAAGAGAGAGAGAGAGAGGGGGGAGAACAGAGAAAAACAGAGAGGGGGGGAGAGAGAGAGAGGGGAGAATAGAGTAAAACAGAGAGATGGGGAGAACAGTAAAATGGAGAGAGGGGGGAGAACAGAGTAAAACGGAGAGAGAGGGGGGAGAACAGAGTAAAACGGAGAGAGAGGGGAGAACAGAGTAAAACGGAGAGAGAGGGGGAGAACAGAGTAAAACGGAGAGAGAGGGGGGGAGAACAGAGTAAAACGGAGAGAGAGGGGGGGAGAACAGAGTAAAACGGAGAGAGAGGGGGAGAATAGAGTAAAACAGAGAGAGAGAGGGAGAGAGAGGAGAGTGCGAAACAAAGAAGGATAGAAAGGGTCATATTAGATATAGGCAGTAAAATCTTAACTCTTGGAATGGTCATTTGTTGAAAAATACAAAGTGCAGTATTAAAGTATTAGCAAATCCGTGTTGTTTTAACGGGTCCTGCTAGTATTTATTGGATTGAAATTGTTAAGACAATGGAATAAAGCACCAGTGCGAAATGGAATTCTAAAAATTAGTAAAAGAACATTTTGAAGACTAAGAAAACGTAATGGTAATTAAGAATTCCCATATTGCAGCTGCTGCAATAATCACAAAAGACAACGGAAAAGATGACAGCGGTGATAAAAGTAACCGTGAAATAGTGCGAGGAACAAAAGAAAAGTGTGTTATTTGCGCAGAGTGAAATAACCATACGATGATCATGGGTGCCCCCCTCCCCCGGCTCCCGGTAGAGAAAAGTTGAAGAGAGATCAGGGTTGGCTTTGTAGCTTTACGGAGAAAAACAAAAAAGCAGACGAGAAACAGTTGGTTCTTTTTAGCTCAATCTGATAATTGTTCATTTTTAACGATATAAATAAAACAAACATCGATCTATATATAAAATTCTGTGACTTCTGCCAGTCAGTCCGCCACACCCTCTAAAATAGTCACATATTGACAGATCGAAGGCAAATTTTAGGGAGAAGTGTAAAAAAAAAAAAAAAATGTGAGGAGGTTGAATGTAGGGTGAGTAGCTTAGTACGGTGATTTTTCAATTTTTTTTTTTTTGAAAAATTAATAGTATTATTTAGCAAACAAAATACTCCCACTATTTTTAAAAGAATTTAATGAATAAAATAAAATAAAAAAATACTTATTTAATAAAAATGCAATTTTCTTTTTTACATATCTTTTCATTAAGTTTTGATATACAAGAATCCAGTTTCCAGTTCGCCCTGTGTTTGCGAGAACTATAAACAAATCTCAGGACCAAACGCTTCAAAAAAATTGGAATTTGGCTCTAGAAAGAAATATGGCCAGCTGTATGTTGCATGCTCAAGAGTAAGAAATCCTAAGAATTTATTCTTCGTTGTTAAAAAGTAAAAAAAAAAAAAATCTTAAGATATTGTTTACCATGAATTTCTAAAGTATTAAATTAAATTATTAAACGACGAAATAGGGTTTCTGTCAAAGCCTTTTTTCAAACAAATCAACTTATTCAAATTTCATCGACTGGAGTTTGAAATTGAAAGATATGTGGAGTTTGTAAATCACGACAAAAATGTTAACGCTAACTTCAACAATACTAAATACTGTGAGGATTTCAATACCAGTCATCGTGTTGTAAAGAATTCTAGTTACTACAAAAGGCAGTGTACAGGAAGAAAAAAAAAATGCTTGATAACAGAAAGGGAAAAAATAACGAAGAGCCTACGTCTTACAAATTGAATAAATTCAAACGTAAGATTTACCTTTGTAATAATAAAAACAAACGTTAAAAGAAATTAAGAAAAAAAAAACATCAGCATAAAATCCTATACAAATTTTAAATGTAGATATGTAACTCCGCAGAGGCACGTACAATGGCTTACAGGATTTACTATTGTACTCTACTAGACAGATATAAAGATATATAGAGTTAAAAAGTTTACGTATATATGAAAAACAAAAACTCTAAAAAAGAAACAATAAAAAGAAAAAAATAATTATATATAAAAAAGGGAAAGAGAGATAGTGAGAAACGTCCAATAAACGTGTCAAGTGAGGGGTTAAAAAAAAGTCAATACAGAAAAGGGAAAAATACCTATTCCCACCTTCCTGTCATAGTGACTAACCCAGTAAGGTGCCTCCTCACCTGGATGACTCAGAGGAAATTAAGTAAATTACACTCGAACATATAGCCTCCTCACCCTGCCTAACTGTTAAAGCTTATTAATGATCCATATATGGCAAGGGGAAATATTTAGCGACGGTGGTGGGAAGGCCTGGAAAAAGAGAAATAACTAAAACTGATGACATTAAGCAAATCCATTTATCAAGCCTTTTTTTTTTTACGCTCCTTATTTCATGTCCTTGTACCAGAATAACAATTACAGCAACAACAAAGTTTGCTAGGTCCCTTAGAGGCTGACGCACGGCACATCTCTGTTCGTGAACAAGAATAGTGGAGGTGTTTTGTTCAGGTGTTTAAAGAATGACTCAGCTACGGTGACCTTGGAGTACATACCTCCAATTGGAGCACACCAGGTTACTAGATTTTAATGTATTTTTAAGTGTCCCACCTGCAAAGTTATGCACTGCTTTTATCAAATCCTGTCACCATATCGCGTAAATTTGACTGCAATGCATGTACCTGGTATACAATATCCGACTGGTTTTCTCAGTTGGTATATGAACAGAAGAGAAATGAGGAAGAGGAAGAAAGAAAAAAGGAAAAGGAAAGGAAAAAGGGAAAAGAAAGAAGAGAAAGGAGAGAAAGGAGAAAAAGGGAAAAGAAAGGAGAGAAAGGAGAGAAAGGTGAGAAAGGTGAGTAAAGGAGAAAAAAGGAGAGTAAGGAGAAAAAAAGGAGAAAAGGAGAGTAAGGAGAAAAAGGAGAAAAAGGAGAGTAAGGAGAAAAAGGAGAGTAAGGAGAAAAAGGAGAGTAAGGAGAAAAAGGAGAGTAAGGAGAAAAAGGAGAGTAAGGAGAGTAAGGAGAAAAAAAGAATTCATAATGACAGACTTGTATCCAACAAAAATATCAATATATGAGAACACCAAATAACTGAGGGCATGAGGCTCTTCGATTATTATTTTTCTTAAAACAACCAAGACTTCCAAGGTACAGTTTTTGGTTATTGCATAATTCTGTAATACGCGGTTGGGTACTGAAAAAAAAATTGCGACCTGAACGAGAAATCCTTACAAAAGAAAAAAATATCTTTTGTTTAGTCATTGGAAAGCATTATCAGTAATGGAAATAGGCCAGGACGAGAACTTTTCAACATCACTTCGTATTTCATTTTCAGCATATAACCCATCGGAACTGAAACTCCTAAGGCCACTGCAGAGTTTTTCATAACGAATTGGTGCATATTTAAGATTTTGTAAGGAGAGGGTTGCTGTTTTAGTAGTAAGAAACGGAGGTTTTGAGGTTAAGTACTGCACCGATTTCAATGTAACTTTTTGTCGAAGGATTTCTTATACACAGATATATACCCTATATCTGTGAACGCAAAAGGAATTCGACAAAAGAAAAGTAAAAAGAAAAAACAAAAGAGAAAAAAAAAACGCCAAACAGAAAGAATTCAGAGAAAGAAGGAAATTATTTCTTTCAAAAGTTGGGTAAGGTCGATTGCAAGCTTGTGCCAAGGTCATCCGCTGTCAGTTGAAATTCCATAATATTATGGTAATATCGAACACGACCTGATATTCGAAAGATTAACTTTCTGCTAATGGATTGCACAATGATGAAATCCTGCGTCAGCTTTAATTTGCCTACTTCGATTGAGACAGTTGATCTTCTGAAAGAGCTTTTGCGTGTAGTGCGTAAAAAGGACTAACGACTTTTCAAGCTATCAATAATGAAAATCACGACGCTAGCCTATAAATTGATTCTTACGCTTAATTTTACCAAACTTGTCCCTATGAAATTAGCCAATTTTAAAAAAAAATCCCCATATGCTCTTTAAAATTACACTAACTTAAAAGATCAACTGCTTAGTAATATACATTATTATTATAATAAAAAAAAATATCCTATTCTAATTGTGTTTGTCCCTCTATTCCAGGCATGGGCAACCTTTTCCGACAAGTGGGCGGCATCATATATGGCTCATTATACGGTGGGCCGCACTACTAAAAATATTCAATGTAATTTTTCGTTGAAGCTGTCTCAGTCATTTTCATCACAGAAGACTACACGCGTAAGCATCTACCATAGAAATGGTGAAAGGTTGATTGTTTTGGGAGAAAAAAAATAAAAAAAAATAAATAAAAAAATAAAAATGAAGTCCAGGTATAATTTTATTACAGATGACAGTGCTTAACACACTGCTGCATGTCATTAGTTTCTTATTTATTCATTTGAAAATACAAAAAATACTTTTTAAATTAAAAAAAAAAAAAAAATTCTTCTCCAGGAAAAAAAAAAAAAAAATATATATATATATATATATATATATATATATATATATATATATTATGAACGTACTGTTTCTAAAGGAAATGATACTTACACTCATGATCTTCCTTAGTGAAAAATCACCAATCGTTTAAAATAATAAAAAGGTTACCTTCAACGAAAAGTTACAAAATTCAAGAAACGCTGTGCTTAATCATTGTTTATGTATGTGGTTATGTATGAGAAAATGTGAGTGAACAAGTGAGGACGAAACCAAATGAACAAAATTTAAATACACCTTACTTTCCTCATGAAAAACGCGTGCCATTCAAAAAACGAAACGGGCCACACGTGGCGCACGGTCCCCACTTTGCCCAGGACTGCATTCGTTAGTTTTCACGACAATTACGTCCCGTCAATAGCTCGTAAATAATGCACTATTCAGTTTTGATATCGTGGAACGAGGGGAAAAACAATACAAATGTTTTATGGCTGTTTCAGTTAAATGGCTGTTTTTTTTTTTTTAACGGCATATCGACATCTTATGTCGAAATTTAATTACTTTTGGATTTTTTAAGTAATAAAAATATGCCATTCTGCTTTCACGATTGAATACATGGTAGATGATACTCAGCTTTTCTACATATACATTTGTATGGACAATTACAAGAGGCAGTGATATGTATGTTTTATGTTGTAGTTTTGTGGAGGTTATATTATGGAATATGGTTTGATTTAAGATATTGTAGTATATAAAGATTAATGTCATGAAAGTTCTTGCTAATTCTACTATAGGTATCTCCATGATATCGCTGTGCACTGAGCATAGCACGATAAAAAACGGCCTTAAACATGACGAAAGCAAAATTTTATCGTCAAAATGTTTATGTTACAATTAAGAAAGAAAAAAGTATTTTTTAATTATTTAAAAAAAAAAAATATCTTTTAGAGCATTCTAACTTTTGATTAAAAAAACAACTTTGTTTCTCTTCGTTTATCTACTATAAATAGATATTTTTGGTAATCTTACTTATTATAAAACCCAGGTGTGTGTGTGTGTGTGTGTGTGTGTGTGTGTGTGTACGTTTATATATTGGATCGGATTTGCTACATTTTTCAACCGATTTCAACAAAACTTCACAGGACTACGTAAAATTACCTTGCAGTGGTTCTGACAGCGCCAAAAATTGGAAAAATACAATTGTTTTTGCACGAAATCAATTTGAAAACACGATTAAGAGGCATTAATGAAAGGAGGACAACTCATATCGAGTTATACTTATTAATATCGAATTATACTTATAAAATCCAGGTTGGTTGTTTGTGTGCGTGTTCGTTTATATATGGGATCAGATTTCCTACATTTTTCAACCGATTTCAACAAAACTTCACTTTTTTTTGGCAGGTAGTGTTTCTTATTGTCTTGCACACTTTTTTCTTTATTTTTACATTCAGAATGCTTTAAAATTTCCATTTAGAAGACAATTGTTTATAATAAAATTCTATTCAATCGGTAGACTCATAACGATTGAAAACAATGTTTTTGTTTGAGTTTGACCAATTCGTTAAAAAAAATAAAAAATAAAAAAAAATAATTAAGACATGCGTGTCCGTCAACCTTAAACAATAATCTTTGTCAATTTTATTTTTCAGTCTTTACGATGGTCGATACTTGATCTATCTCTTACTGTTACATCCCCGGGCAAAACCGGGCTCTACTGCTAGTTTTTTTTTTTATATATATAAAAGTGTACTGCTGGGATTTTACTATAATTTTTTTTATACTTTAATATTCATTTGTTTTTAATTGGTGGTTCACAGTTTGCGCAGAGCTGGGACTCTAACAGGTGCTACCACCCCGAATTGGAGTGGGCCTGAAAACAATAGTAATCAAGAGGTGTTACCACGCTCCCCATAACCTCCAGTCTCCTGACTTGAAGTCTTGCTGTCGGATGCAATTTATTGTTATATACCCAGGACGATCAGTGAAATGGACAAAGTTGTCAATTTCAAATCCTTTCATTTGCACTTACTTAGAATAACGACGAGCATTCATATTTATGACCGTTATTGCAATATTGTGTTAAAGTTATTCAGCTCAAATACTTAACGACGCGATAGGGGAATTTCTAAGGATATTTTATTGTCGTAGAACTCGCCATGAGCTTATTCAATCATTGACTTAAGAAATAAGATTCATCAGAAAATTCAAGTAGGAAAACCGTTAATATTTTCACGAGTTAAAACTCGTAATGACAGGCTAGATTTATGTACGCACTCTCGGTGAGAATCGGGATTTACTCTACAGATTGTAAATATGCAAAGAATTCTTCTTTTTTTTTTTTCCTTGTTAAAAATAATGTGTAGTACTTGTGGGACGAGAGTTGGTGAGAGCAGGGCGAAAATTAAACCATTTTATTATAAATAGACATTCACAAACAAACAAGCAAGCAAGCAAGAAAGCAAAGAAAAACTCAACTAGATTGTCAACTTCCTCCTTCTTCATTAGTCTGACAGGAATACTGGATAAGCAGGTATAGGTTTTGACTTGGGTGATAAAGATGTTGGCCACTGAAACAGCCTCGATATGTTTCAACTATAAAGCAGGTATCTGAGGCGTCGTTGTGAAACAACTGACACTTATTATCACAATGAGTGCTATCCTCACTAAGCACTATTATGAAGCCACGCTAATGATAGCATTAAGTGTTTTCTTATAAGGAAACACTCGGCACTCCCCGACCGAACAGTCAATGCTACTTTCGACTGATATATCTGTGGGTTTTTTTCTTTTGCTTTACGGCATATCAACCTCAATGGGTTATTTAATGTCGACAACTTTTTTTCCTGGTAATATTTTGTTTTCTGTCTATATTTCTGAGATGAGGTATTATGTACACTATTTACATTATTCGGACTATTGTCCACATCTTTGTCGCCATATTACAACGTTTCGGCCGTTGTACCCTCCGGCCTTCTTCAGGCGGTTGGAATGTCGAACTGGAGTGAGTGAAATAAAGGGTTCAGTTTGACATTCCAACCACCTGAAGAAAGCCACAGAGTACAACAGCCGAAACGTTGTAATAAATATGGTGAAAAAGATGAGGACAATAGTCCGAATAATGTAAGTAGTATATTTTGTTTTGTCAAAAATATATTTCTGGTAATATTTTTTCCTTAACAATGTAGAGCTGGTAATATTATTTTCAAAAACATTGCTGGTAATACTTTTTTCCTTAACAATGTATAGTTGGCAATATTATTTTCAAAAACATTGCTGGTAATATTTTTTTTCCAAAGGTATATTGCTGGTAATAATTATTTCTTCAAAAATTTATTTCTGGTAATAATTTTTTTATAAATTATTTCTAGTTTTAAAAACCATTTTTTTTTTTTTTTTTTTTTTTTTACACACTTTTATAATGCTTTTTACTTCAGTTTCGGGGTTAACTATTTACCCATAGCTGGGACCCTAACAAGTGCTACCACCCCGTTTAGATAAAGAACACCAGATAACAAATATCTTTTTAAAAACATTCTTTAATAATTAATAGAAGTCAACACACATTGCAAACGAATGAGTAGTTGAACAAGAAACACACATTTTTCAACAAGTTTTCACACTTAACGCAACGTCTATAAGATATATATATATATATATATACACTTTTTATAATTAAATTTTTATATATATATATATATATATATATATATATATATATATATATATATATTTTTATAATTAAAAGAATATATATATATATATATATATATATATATATATATATATATATACACACACTTTTTATAATTAAAAGAATATATATATATATATATATATATATATATATATATATATAAAAGACAAATACAAAAACTTATCTTAGCCGACGCGTTTCGTTGCCAGAGATTTCATCAAGACGAATGTAGTTATTTTATTTTGTGACACGTATTTATATAAAGAGCAAAATTTATTTTTTTTTTTTTTTTAAATTATTATAGAGTGCTCATGAATATTCATAAGGCTAGCGGAAAAGTCAGACAAGTTTATTATACATATATAGTCTATTATATATTCATAGATATATATTATACATTAGCTATTTCCGAACAGTGTCCAGACCTTTTGATATAAACTAAAAAATGGCTTACATTAAAAACTGTGAAGGTATCTGTCGATGAGACAAAACGTAGGGAGAAATGTTTTCATACTTCCCAAACAAAAATTAAGATTGAATTTGAACCCCGTTTGTCTATTCTATGTTCTGTTAGGTGTGTGAAGTCACATACCAGTTAGGAAATACATTTAAAGCATTAACTTCGGAAGACGGGGGATTTCTTTTCTTGCAGTTCAAAAGTTATCATTAAAATAAGAGGGAAATTGCCTTCTCCTCCGAGAACGCATTTTTGAATCGCCTGCGTTCGAGAAATGTCTAAACTCTTTGTACATAAACGTTTTCTCGGATAAATGATTAAAAATAGATTCAAACGAATGAACACCGTAAGTTATCCTTTGTCAGATCTAACAGGCTGGAGCTATAGAATCACAAATAAAAAAAAAAAACCCTTTGCCAAATAACAGAAGCCACTTCATTCGATGACTTCCAATAACAGCAACAAATTAAATAGAGAGCAGATGTAGCTGGAAGAGAAAATGATGGCATATTCAACATGTTGACATTGCAAATGACCTGAAGCAAAATGTTAGAAAGGAAAATCCCATCAGCTACAAGAAAGAGCAATAAAATTTAATGGACTCGAAAAGCCTATTTTCATGGTAGAAAAAAATAAAGAAAAAAAATTAAGAGAAGGATTCTATAAATTTCAAACGACATTTATGCCAACTGTTGGGCCACTGAATACCGGATGTTTTCGACATGAAAATGGATTATTTCACAATTATGATTACAACTATTTACTTAAAAATTAATTTTAAATATAAAACTGCCAAAATTTTCATTTTTATCTCGTTTTTTTTTTTTTTTTTTTTTTTTTACATTTTTATTGTGACATTAAATATCAGTGCATCCTGTAAGAAACTCCGACAATCTAAGACTATTACGTCTACTACTATTAGATGTAAACAAACAATATATCATGCAGTAAATCGGCTATACAGTGTAACCCGGATATAAGAGAGTTGTCGGGACCGGAAAAGAGGTCTCTTATATCCGGGTTTGGTACATTTTATATACATTAATGATTAACATAGGTTCTAACTTCGGACCAGAGAAAATCTCTTATATCCGGGTTTCTCTTATATCCGGGTTACACTGTAACAGAGAATGTGTTTATAATAGTAATACTTAATCTGAAATTTGCGCCTCTGGGTTAAAATCTTTATGGCGTTGCCCATGTTTATCTCAAAGCCTACGATGTGAACAAGAAGGACAATTTTTTTTTTTACACCAATTCATATCAGTATCTATCTATATTTCCGAGATGAGGTATTATGTTCACTATTTACATTATTCGGACTATTGACCTCATCTTTGTCGCCATATTTATCACAACGTTTCGGCCTTCTTCAGGTGGTTGGAATGAAGAAATGAACCCTTTGTTTCGCTCACTGGGGTAGACTTTTCTAGTTCCACGTGACATGTCTAATGGATGTCAGTTATCAGTTTTCTCGTGTTAATTCATCTCTCCAAGTTCTCCACCGCCTTAACCAGGTATTGAACTCTCAACACTTTTGGGTCCTCTTACCGGATCGAGCCACCGCTTTTTGTCATGTGTCCTGTAAATAGTGCCAATTCATATTGTTTTCTTTTCAGATATACAGTGTAACCCGGATATAAGAGAGTTGTCGGGACCGGAGAAGAAGTCTCTTATATCCGGGTTTGGTCTATTTTGTTTAGGTAAGTATGGGAACACTTTGGAACCAGAGAAAATCTCTTATATCCGGGTTTCTTTTATATCCGGGTCTCTTATATCCGGGTTACACTGTATAACGCAAAAACGACCTGAGAGATGCGATTTTGGGGAGGTACAAAGTTTTCACTGTGGCTCCAAAACGTCGCTGAGAACAGGATAGATGATATTAAAAAAATTTTTAACAATTCACAAAAACGCTAATTTATGAGCCTTTTAAGAGTTATAAAAAAGAAAAAAGGTTTTCAGTTGTAAGCCAGAAAGACCAAGTTGACTTAACAATGTCAGCTTGTCTACTCGAGACGACCTCTTCCCTTGTCCCATTATGGTGAACTAGCGGCGAAAGATCAAATGACTTACACACGCCGCCAACATAGGTAAAATAATAAGCTCTTCAAAACGCATAGCATGCCGATGGCGAAACACTGAACTGGCCATTAATGACCACCATTACGGTGAATGTACCATTAACAGTAACAGAGATGGACCATTATTATCACTACGTGAATCTTCTATCAACCTTTCCGACAAATTCTCATTTCAATAAACTCGACATAAAAAAGAAAAGTAGCTAAAAAAAAAAAAAAAAAAAAACAAATAGAAAGCTTTATTATTCAAAATGTATACATAAAAATCAACTCCCTCCACGCCGTTACATACAAAATCTGTTGTAAAATATAAATAGATTGCGCTGTTGAATATTAAAACTACGTGTTCAAAGTTTGTTTTATTAATTCGACTGACAAATTGGCGAAAAGCCAGTCAGCCATGGAATTAAAAAGAGAAAAGTAGCCAAAAATTAAATGTTAGTATATATTTTTAGTTGATTTCAACAGACATAAAATTAATTTGATATTTTCTCTATTTAGCAGCTAGTGATTATTTAGGGTGAGATTGGGGGGTGTCAAACTAATCAATAGCCCACAAGATATTCTTATCTACGGAAAGGGGAATTTTGTTTACTCTCTGAAAACGTATTAAAAGGTAATTATTTTCGTATATAAACTATGCTGTTTTGTATCTTCAGGTTGGTTGGTTGGTTGTTTAGCGACATATCAACCTTTATAGGTTTTTTAATGCTGAAATCTAAATATTTTGAGCACAATTTTATGGCTTCAACTGCAGATAAAATGTATTACTGGTCATTTTGCCAAGAAATGTATTGTTGGTAATTCGACTATAAAATGTATTGCTAGTCATTTTGCTTTAAAAATATATTGTTGGTAATTATTCTACTTACATAGCTATCGAAAGTCCTCAAACGATGTGGATTCTGTTACTTCATACAGTTCTTTGAGATTCTGTAGTGCCAGTCCACGCATTTCGAAAAATAAAAGGTCTTCGCTAAGAACACAAGGCTTCATTTGGTCGAACCTATTTTTAACCACTGATCTCAGAATTTCATTTTTTTCCTTTTTTTTTTTTTGTAAAAAGAAAATACCAACAATATTTATCGATAGATAGACAGACAGACATTGTTTGTATTTTTTATATATAAAAATGTATTGGTGGTATATTACAATAAAAATCTATTCATCGCGTTCTATTTTTGTTAGGGGGTTCATTATTTGCCCATAGCTGGCACCCGAACTGGTGCTACCTCCCTAGGTATTTTTTTATATTGATTGATTTATTCGTTTTACGGATTATCAACACTTTCCAGGTTAGTTAAAGCCAGAAAACCTTTTTAGATTGTAAGAATTTTTGGGAGAGTGAAGATAATAGTTTAGTGATCAGGAAGAGGCAGCTGAAGTTTCTAGGACACATAATGAGGAAGGAGGGCTTTGAGAATATGATACTCACGGGTGGAATAGAGGGAAAGAGAGACTAGGGAAAGCAACGCATGACATACCTGGCGGACAGAAGCAAGTGAATGACAGAACAGGGACTGGTGGAGGAAGAAGAGGGAAGGAACTTGTTGAGAGCTGCAAGGGATAGAGGGAGATGGAGAGCCATGATCGCCTATGGCCTGAAAGGACATGGCACATAAAAAGGAAAAGACACGAGTCTTAAAATGAATCCATAGCTAATGGGGAGAAGAGGTTTACTCATACTCTTCCCAAGGATATTTGCGCGTAATTGAATATAACGAATTCAATCTGGAATTTTTTTTTTTTTTGATAGATTGATTCGTTTTCTACGGCTTATCACCCCGAAGTAGGTTATTTAAAGTCAGAATATTCTTTGGGGGTTAAAAGGTAATGCCGTAATTCACCATGTATAATACACATTTTTTCTGACAAAATAATAAGCAAAATTAAGGGTGCGTAATATGCACAGCAACAAAAAAATCTTTAAAAAATTCCCTTTTCATAGGTCGATTTCAGTTTTGAAATGAATAATCATCTCAATTTGACAAATTGTCTCATGATCAAGACAAATTCAAGTGAATAGATTTCTTTGTTCCTTTATTCATTTTATTCTTTGTTAAATATTTCTCTAGCCAACTCTTATTCTATCTACTTTTTAAGCACAACTCGAACTATTAAGCAAACTCGAGTTATGTATAACTAATTCAAACTACATACAAATCAGGTATATTGCACGTATTATCGAATAAAAACAGTTTAATGAGTCTGCGCAGTAGGCACAATATAGTTATTTCCGTTCCGGAAATTTTGATGAATATCTTCGATTACAGCGTGAATAAGAAAAGGAAACGCTGGCCGTAATGAAATTGGAGAGGTACAATTTATAGGGTTCGATTACCAAACAATGGGTGCGTATTATGCGTGACTAGAAGCATTTTCCTCACACTTTCGGCACAATTTTAGTGGTGCATATTATGGATGAAGGTGTATTATACATGGGAAATTATGGTAATAGTTTAATGATATAAGTATTATTAATTATCATATAGCTGCAGTGAGAAGAGGCAGACTCAGCCAGCTGTGGAATCATTAGTAAGACATAAAAAAAATCCGCACAAAATATTTAAATTTCAACATTAAATAAAGCATAGATGCTAATATGCCTCTAAAGAAAACAGTCATGCAACAATCGCTTCTACCAAGTCTAAAAGAACCCGGTCTACCCTATTATTTACGAGGGCTTGAATTCAGGGAATTCTTTCTCCTCTACTGGATACCATCTATGGCAAGAAAGCCGTCTGGTTTGAAGATTTAACCTATAGCTAAAAGAAGATGAATTTATACCTTTTCCGAGGGCATTTCTACAAAGGGAACGAAACAGATTCAACTGGAATTTGAACTGTGTGATAACAGTTACACTAGCCCCAACAGCCATATAAAATATTAGCTGAGAATTAGACTCATTCCAGAGAAAGGATATCTATTTTTCAAGGTATTTGATCTTTACTTTTAAAATGACGCGTTATTGAAAAAAAGACTGTTTTCTTTTCAATTAATTTATTTTTTTTTCATTTTACGCAACAGTAAATGTTCACAATGTCTTGCGTGTGTTCCTACCGCATTCTTTTGCGTTCTTTTTTTCCACATTACAACATTTATCCATTAAGATTAAAAAGAAAAGCATTCAATTTCTATGTTGAAAAGACTGTTTGAAGAGTTCAAAAAGATAACGTTGCGTCATTCATTTTAGTGGGAAGGACTCAGCCACCTTGAAAATAACTTTCATAACAAGTTATTTTACTGGAGTTCAGAGATTGGCATCTGGAGAATAAACACAACTGAAAGCAAAGCTATATCAACAGACGCAGACGTCTGGATAAAATGCACAAACTGAAACCCAAGCTATTTTACGAGACGCGAGCCGCTGCCATCTTTGAGGAAAAGCATAACTACCTCAGCCACGAGGCAGACTCTACTCGTGTAATTTTATTTTGTATTTTTTTTTTATATTTTTTTTTTTATATATCGGAGCTTTCAAGGCTGATTGATTTCTTGTTTGCAAACTGTTTAAATTTTCCAATAAAAAAAAAAGTCCCAACTGTTTTTTTCTCATCAACTAAATGCGACAAAACTGTGGTTGGCCCTTCAAGATTTTATTTAGACACCAACTCTAGTGGGAGGCAGTCATTGTTTAAATGTCTTGTATGCCACGTCTACTGTTCCTAGTAAAATGTCTACTGAAATTAGGAATAGGAACTTTGGTGACGTGAATGTAAAAATAATTATAAAATAACCAAAGTTACTAAACTGAAAAATAATGTAGACTATTGTAGACATTTTTTTTTTTAAACCTGAAGCAAATTATCACATAATTACAACGAAGCTGATATTTTCTTTTGGAGGACTTATTAGAAAAAGGCGTTTTAGCATTCACATATAAGGACAGTTGCATTATAATGTGTAAAATGTTAGGATGTTTTGGGGACACTGGATGAGAAAGATGGAGGGAAGGAGAGAAAAAACAATGAAACCCCGCAGTTCGGCCTTGGGTAATTGAATGGAAATTTTAAGGGCCGACAAGAGATTTTAGCTTTTAGTGGAAGTCAAGCGAAAACCAATTACTAAGTGGGCAGCTTTGGAAATGTCTGTTAAAAAAAAAAAAAAAATTTTTTTTTTTTATTTTTACACAAACACAGATAAGACAGCAGGATTAGAAAATTGATTAAATTGTTTGCAAACGAATTTTTTTATCTAAGATTAAAAAAAAAAAAAAAAAAAGTAAAGAGAGAAAGAGGGACAATGACGCCCAAGATTAAATTAATACAGAGAGGAGTCTATCTCGTGGTTTTGGTATTTGCTTATTTCTCTGCTGGCGCCAGAGGTCAGTACCTGAACTCTGTAAAAAATAGCCAGGAAAGGGGTCTTTCAAAGTGGGAGGGAAAATTATCTTCTACCTTGACCTTGCTCTCTACGAAGCTAAGTTAATCTTAAGGGCGAGGGAGTAGTTTTTATGGCACGAATATCTATTGCAGAGTTTTGTTAAAGATGGCTTGATTTTGTTTAGCGGCATATCAACCTCAATGCGGCAATGCCTTATTTAAAGCCGAAATCTAAATATTTTGAACGCAAACGTGTGGCTTCAACTACAGATAAAATATATTGTTGGTAATTCTGCTATAAATACAGTGAGTCAGGACTATTGGTTAAAAATCAATGAACGATCATTGTTAATGATTTTCTGTTTCCTTTTTGCTAATTTTCAACAAAGTTTCGCTGAAAGTTTGGTTATAAACTGTCCGATATCAGAGTACTTTCAGTTTTTCTAAGTCATTATTAAAGAGTTTTGTCGATAATGTTGCGGCCATAAAGTATATATTGGGTTTTATTGTTCTACGCCAGCTTCAAGTTTGTTTTTTTTTCGAATATCTTGTCTTCATAAATGACTGTATTTTGAAATAACCCATTTTCATGCGTTAGTTCGTTTTATTTGTTATAAAACACATTCGTATGATAATTTGGGTACTTCGATGTGCTGTAATGTTTAGCAAATTATCTCGATCAAGTACGACTGAATAGTGAGTTCGATTCTCACTAGCTACCCCATATTTTCAACCGTGTGTCACATCTAAGCTACGCTTAGAAAAAAAAATCACCATTTAGTATGTTAATTGCTAAATTTTATACAGGGTGTGGCGGATATACCATGATCACTATGTGGGGGGTATCTTCATCTAGCTAATGACTTCTTACCATTATGTGGGAGGTACATGTACAGTACCGTGGTTTTTTTTGGGGGGATTTTTTTCTTTACAGATGTTGACTTGTTTTTTCATCCTTAATTTTTTTTTTTTTTTACAGTTTCTATGTATTTGTTGGAGTTCTTGTGCTTTGTTGTATTAGTTAATTGATTTTTTACGGCTTACCAACACTTTGTGGATTATTTAAAGTCGAAATATTTTGGATTGTCAATATATTTTTTTCACTAGTGAAAATGGTATTGCTAATATTTTTGAGAATGACAATTTTCCAAAATACAAGCCCTACTATTTAACCCATGACGGGGAAGAGGCGATAGATCCATACCTTTTCCAAGGGTATTTGCGAATGTAACGTAACCGATACATATTTTTTTTACGAATTATTATTAGAGAGGTATTTTGCAAGTGGGCAAGCAAATTCAATGAAAATATTGCTTTGTAAAATTTTGAATTTGTGGCTATCAGATTTTATTTTAAAAAAAACTTGCAGTTAGTAACGAATTTAATTCGTTTTTATAATTTGGCTACATGTATTAATGAACTTTGTTTATTTCTCGCCTCTTATTTTGTTACTGTAGAATTGGTTTCTCGAACAGGTTAATGGTGTCTTTTTATTTACATCATTAGTATTAAAATTATTTGTATTATTATCGTCATCTTTATTTGCTAATAATTTATCAATTGTAACCAGGAAAATTATTGTCTTCGATTTCGTTACAAAATATTGGGCGTGAATATTAATTGTACTTTAATTAAATTGCGGATATTAAATTTGTCTTATTAATTTAATTACGACTATTTTGTATCAGTATGGACATTAACTGTTGTACTTGAGTAGACAGGAGTTATTTTTTTCTATAAGCGGAAATTTTAAAGTTGTATATTAAGTAGAATATATTTTACACAACAGCTTTTATTAAATAGAACGGATAAGAAATGTCTGGTGAATTTTAGGTATCGAATAAGTCTTTTGATGTCTAGTGGAAATTTGTAAAAGATCTTGTCGAAATTGTGTGTAATGTTAAGAATGCTTTCAACCATTTTTTATCAGTTTTAATAAGAAATGATAGAACTCTAGATTGAGTGATTTGTTATTTTTTGTGGGTTATTTAAAACCGAAACGTTTTCGATTGTAAAAATATTGTTATAATTTTCTTGCGAGTGAATATTCCACTGACCAGTTTTTGGCAGATAATGATTTTTCTAGATACAAGTCCTACTTTTTAACAGGCACCTAACGGGTGAAGAAATTGGTTCATACATTTCCCAAGGGTATTTGCACGTAAAATATCCATTGTAGTATTTATACTCTTAACGGCCTGGAGTTTAAAATGAAGTGTGAGCCCACACGCTATGGTAACGGAATAGATTTTAGCGTTGCATAGATGTAACAGACATTCTTGTTCGTTCTATTTAATAAATCATGATTAATAGAAGGATTACTACCAAAATATATTTAGTTTAAAATTGTGTGAAGAAATATCTGAATTGTAATTTCTTGAAAATGACAAAGAATAACGTAAAAAGTGTGAATATCGGATGCGTCATGTGTATGAACACGCATTCAGGGGACCATAAATGAAAGCCGGCTTCGTATCGGGTTACGCGGCATACGCCTCATTTTAACGCTGTCTTTTTCAGACGAGAACGTTGACATGTCAGCTTCCAATCGAGCATAAAAAAACGAAAGGGGTTTGTCGTGCTCATGGCATTAGCCACTGACCATAGCGACTCGTTAAATGAGAGTTTCTTGAAAATGCCCAAAAGAAAACCAAAACCTGGTGGCTGTGTGTGGAAACTAAATAGTTATCCATAGTGACGCAAACGAATTTCACGCAGGTCGTATTGGTTCTGGAGATCGTGAACAATCGAAGGTCACGCCATCCTTCACTGGGCGTGGTCAGTGTTACCGTCTGGATCATAGCGGTGATTGTGGGTGTTCCCGTAAGAGACTGCTGTCTCGTGACCAGGCCGAGAATTTTCACGACTATGCCAACCTCATCATGTGGTATCACAGTTCTAATTTGAGTCTCCTTGACTGCTAGATTTCAAATGGGTCCGTCGTCGAAAAGGAGACTTATCAGCACCCCACCAAAACCTCGTTGAAGGCAAAAAAGAAAAACAAAACAGAAAGATCCCTCTGATGTTGGGATAGGGATGCAGTCGAGAGAGAGAGAGAGAGAATTTTTATGGAATAGCTTTTTGGGACAGAATCGCAAAAGGAGTCTTGGAGAATCTGACACTCACACAACCTATCGAGGGACAAAAAGAAACATCGAGTAACCTATTAACGAATTCATGTATATGGATGGTAAAAGATTCTGTTCATATCAATAATTCGTCGTATATGGCTATCTATCGATCAAAAAAAATGACGTATATGGCTATCCATCTGATAGAAACGTCACCATAAAAGGCACCTCAGTCATGAGAACTTTCAACGAAATTAATCAAAGGGACTGGAAAGAGACAAGTATTGCTTAAAGATACAAAGAAAGGAAACTGGAGTGCCACGATCACCCACGGCCTGAAGGGACACCGCACATAAAAAAAAAAATATGAACGTGTACTAATTTCTTTTCATTTCTATATCTTTGTGTTTATTCATAATTTATTTTCAAATAGCTGGCACACCATGAGGGTGTATATATAAACTCACACACACATCGTCTCGCTTGATTATATTGTTTTTTTATTAGTCAAAAAGTTCATTCATGTCAGGTTGGTTGAATTTGATAAGGACAGCAGTCACCTAATCAAGCAACCAGCCAGGCAGTCAGCAATTACAAATGTTATGTCTTCAATGTGTGTGTGTGTATTTTGAAAGAGATGGTAGCTTTTTCTTTATCAGTGTGACGAATCTTTCTTCAAAAAAAAAAAAAAAAAAAAAGCTTCATACCTGGACAAGCAAGCGGTTAGGATAAGCAAGCAACCGTCTGATTTGTCAATTGGTTGCTTGCTTGCTTGGTTGAGCTGGACTGATTTGATGTTCCGTTGGTAGGAGGATTAGTTAACAGTGGTCAGCAGGAATAGAAGATATATATATATATATATATATATATATATATATCTCGAATCATATTTTTTAAATAAATAATTATATTTATGCTCTACTTTTGTATCGAGCACTATTTTTTAAAAATAACAAAAATAGTAAAGAACTTTGGATTATTTACCTAACGTGTTCTTTCCTATATATTTTTCACATTATATAACTTATAAACGAAACAAAAAGAAGCTCCCCCCGATGAAATTTATGTCTATACTCGAAACACGGAAGTTAAGAGAACGAAGTTAAAAAAAAAAAAAAAAAAAAAAATGAAGCAAGGGGCACGGTCAAGCAACAAGTGTGTGTGTGAGCTTATTACTGTAACGTTATTCCTTTTTGTAGATATACATTTGAAAACTTAACATTTTTATCGACTATAAAAACACGCCTAAACATTGTATTACATCGCCATCTTTATTTGAATCCATTCTTAAAGAATTAACTTATATCTAATACAAAGAATACATTCCTTAAACAAGCCAGCCATAAAATCAGAACCCTGCGATTTCCCGCTGCTAGGGTTGGTCGCACAAAGGGCAAGATAAAAACCCCTGCAGACAAACGCACACAATTACAAATACACATTACCATTCATTGTCAAACATACAAATTTCTTCACAAACTTACATACACAGAGTTATCCACGGTTTTAATACACGTGACACGTATCTGACCAATGATAACTGACCAAACCATAATTGAAAATATAGGTTTTTTCTGTCTATATTTCTCAATCTCTGACGAAATTTTAATAAAAGCGAAACATGTTAGATTGTTCCGATTTGTTCTTTTATGTTATCATACTGTCGGATTCTAATCTACAAGTCATATACATTGGAGTAGACGCCCTTTATATATATATATATATATATATATATATATATATATATATATATATATATATATATATATATATTATAAGCAAATATAAATATAAATTTTCATTTATCTGTTTTGGATAAGACTTGTTTTTATGTCCATCGTTTTCGTCGTGTTATATTGATTATGTTAATTGTATTTTTAATGAATATTGTCCTGAAGAAGGTTATTAAACCGAAACGTCAGACGTCGACATTTCATTCATATTAAAACAACATAATCGCATTTTAAGGATTTTTGTTTTGCTTTTCCAGATATTTTATATATATATATATATATATATATATATATATTAGTTTTAAGGTGTGCTATGTTTATGGGATTAAGTGCTCAATATCAGAGATAGAGCGCATGTAAATATAAATATAAAGTGAACATTGAAGTCAACACAAAGAGGCGACAGGCTGTTTCATGCTGGACGCAATCATCAGACCGCCTGACGATTGCATCCAGCATGAAACAGCCTGTCGCCTCTGAGTGTTGACTTCAATGTTACTGAGATATATATATATATATATATATATATATATATATATATATATATATAATTTATTCGACAATTATAGCATAAATATGTTATAAAATCATTACAAAAATAGCCATTTTGTTTCAATACTTCTGGTGTCCTATCAAGTGATGGTGTTCAATGTAAAATCAACGTTTTGGTTTCAGGCCCCGATTTTAAAATATGCGAAAAAATTGTTTTTATTAAATTTTAAGCAGTTAAACGCGGTGGTGGTTAGCTATGTAAATTATTTTTTTTAAATTGACCCCCCTTCACACCGACCGAAAGCAAAACAAACTCATACGAGGGGATTTCTTAAAATATAATAATAATAATTAAAATCCGTAAACTTAAATTCTTTTTTCATATATTGCTATCGATTAAGTAATCCAGATTATAATTTTTCCCCACATTTGAAGAAATGACGTTGTATATTTTTGTTTTCCGTAGGGGATCAATTTACAGTGAATTTAAATATTAAACTGGAAACCCCATCCATTAACTTTTTTTTTTTAATTTAATTTTATCTTTCAATATTCGTATTCAGAAGTGCTTAATCTATGATAATATGAAGATTTTGTGAAATAAAAAAAATATAATTGTACAATTCCAAAGTTTATTTTTTCAAATTTCCCAAACTTGTAATTTGATAATTTTTTTTAATACTTTCAGACATAGCTGTGTTTTCTTGTTAATATGTTTTTCGTTTAATTTATCACGTGCCAAGCTTAACAGAGGAGAGGAAAAAAAAAACAAAAAAAACATCGAAAGATTTATTTTCCATGCCAACACTTAATCCATTTCAAATTATCCCGGCAAGCGAGCTAAGAGTAAATCCTCTACCAGAAGATCAGTTTATACTCAAAACATAACACGTATGTTTTGAATCTGCCACTTGACGAGAGTGGGGACGGCCCTAAAAGACAGGTAAGCTCGTAAGCAGCACTACCAAATCGCCAGCATTTTGGTTCTTGCTATCGTCTCTTCCACCCGATCACGTATATCCCTTATTTTACAATAAGTAAATAAAGAAAGAAAAAGAAAATCGAAAATAATTGTAGGCGAGGGATTTGGAGTAATATAGGAGGTTCAATATTGAAAAATTTGCCCCCACATCACCAACAAGAGAAAATCTATCACTAAGGGATTCGGAAACATCACAGATCTAGGTAATAGCTAGCAAACATATATATATGTGTGAGAGAGAGAGATAGATGGACAGATAGACAGAAGCATGGATGGACAGATAGATGGATAGATGCATAGATGGACAGAAGCAAAAGAAAACTACATTATTAACAAGCATATAAAAAAAACAATTTTACTAAATTATCTGACGGACTTCTGGAAATCTTAACTAGTCCCAACTTTACAACAACACAGAATAGAACTCATTTCTCTCTTTACACATCTAATAAAGTCTCAAGTTTACGTTATGCGACTTCAATTTTTTAGACTTGTAAATGCAGTAATTAAACTGGACACTTGTTCTTCGTACAGAGCAAAAATTCAGTTAATGAGCCTACAGAAATGAAACAATTCCATTAACAAACTCGAAGCCTTTCGAATTATTTTAACACGAGATATGAATTCGACCTTAATTGAAAATAACCACTTGATCCAACCACCCTAAGTAGTCCACATGAATCATAAGCATTTTATTATAGATAAAATGGTTTTAGAATCAGGATAATTTTGTTGTTTTCTTTTTAGGTAAATGTTTTCTTGCACATCATTTACCGCCGAAAATCGTACGTGTGTGACTTGTAGCATGGACTGTATTATTGCCGATGCACATGTGAATTCATTCCACGGTTTTATTCAAGGCAATAAAAAATTCTCAATGTTATTTTTTTAAAATCGTGATTTGTACAGCTGCTTTTAGATAAAGATCTTAACAGAACATATCAATGTCAAAGATTCATATCAGCGTCAAACTTTAACGTTTATTAAATTTAATTTCATTTGAAAATAAAAAAAGTAAATTATAAGTAGTCTTCCATAAATGTTTCAGTCGGTGACTAATAAAAATACACAATATGCATGAAGCGTAACCGTTGTCGAGGCCGAATCTGGGACAGACAAGTAGTGTTCAACTTTCGGCCTAGTCTGTTGCCTTCAGTAAACAGATTATTCTCCTTCCACCAGCTATTGATTAAATAGTAGGGTAGACTGGGTTCTATAGCGATATAACTAGTGAATGTAGTCAAGTTTATATTAGCTTAGAATTAATTCTACAGTTTTGGTTCACCCAGTGAAATTCAAACTTATTGTTCATTGGTACTAGTTAGCCAGACTAACTTTGTAACCAGGAACGGTGGAAGGGTCTCATATGATATGGGGCCCCACTATGTATATAGTGGTATTTCGAATAGGGGCACCTCAGCGTGGTGTAATGGTTAGCAAGCTTGTCTTGCTAGATCAGTTACTATTGAAATGTGAGTTCGATCCCCACTGGATGCCCCATACTTTCGGCCTTGTGCCACATCTAAGCTACGCTTGGAAAATCTCTAGTGGTATTTCGAATAACAGTTTATTCAAATTTTCTCTACTGACTTACATTAAAATGTAATACGATTCTTTTAAGACAACAGTAGCGAGCTAAAAAGGAATATTTTTGTTGATTTTTCTTAGGAAAATCCAAAATTATAGGTCCGATTCGTACAATATGCATTTCAACTATTTAAATATTTTCTTATATACTGCGATATTTTGGCCACAGTTGTCTAAATGTGGAGTTTTAACTACAGTGTAACCCGGATATAAGAGACCCGCATATAAGAAAAACCCGGATATAAGAGATTTTCTCTGGTCCCAAATTGTTCCCATACTTACCTAAACAAAATAGACCAAACCCGGATATAAGAGACTTCTCTGGTCCCGACAACTCTCTTATATCCGGGTTACACTGTATTTTAGAAACTATGTGTAATTATATTTTGGCGGTGGGTGGGAGACGGGGGTCGATTTGGGGCTAGCTACTTTGTATCTGGGAATGCAAGTAGGGTAATCAAGTGGTTAGAATGTCAGCGTTCCGACCACGAGAGCCAGATTCGCATTTCACGATGACTGATTTTGTCAAGCAGATAACTTCTTGATAACATAGTGCCCTTAGGAGAAAATTCCAGTGTATGGCGCTGTTGGGAAGTACCTGAAAACCATACGAAACGTTGGTCCAGGCCTTGTCAGTGAAATTAGATGGATCGAAAGCTGGAAATCGTCGTGGCGTACTGAAATCGTTTGGGCGTACTGAACGCGTTCAACTAATCACGCTAGATTTTAGGCTCTCTCCTAGAAACTGCTTCTAACATCCGTTCGGAATAGTTACAGAAATTTCCTTAGTGTAGATAAAGGCTACAGGTGTCGAAGAAACAAGTGTGTCCGAGACAGCGTTTGCGACAGAGACTAGCTCAGAAACAAGCGGTCAGCCATTATACAGGGTGAGGCTGAAATACCTCCCATATTACTGTAAGACAATCGGTAGATGAAGACACCATTGTCATTAATCATGTGGGGGGGGTATTTCTGCCACAACCTTTCTAATATTCAAACTCATTGTTCATTGATACTAGTTAGCCAGACTATCTTTGTAACTAGGCACGGTGCAAGGGTCTCATGCCGTCACCCAGAAAAAATATAATATGGGGGCCCCCACTATGTATATAATGGTATTTAAGTCGTGATATCGCAAATCGGATTTATTAAGTGTTAAAACATTTACATACATTGTAAAAGACAATATTAACGGGAGAGAAAACAAAAATACAGTGAGACCCGGATATAAGAGAAACTCGGATATAAGAGAGATTTTCTCTGGTCGCAAATTAGAGCCTGTGTTACCTAAACAAAATAGACCAAACCCGGATATAAGAGACTTCTTCTCCGGTCTCGATAACTCTCTTATATCCGGGTTACACTGTATATATATATATATATATAATCTGTTCTATTTCAGAACAGATATCCCAATCAAGTACATATAGCCAAAATATCAGGTGTTTTTTGCTTTAGTAAAAAAGTAAATCTTGCCGCACCTTTTCTACCTAGCTTGAGTATTTTTTTTTTTTTTTTATAGCAAATGTGTTTGGCGGGAGACGGAGGAGGAGAAAGAAATTTGTGTGAGCAGGTTCTTGCTTTCATTTTGACTGTTGTGAATTTGAAATTAGAATAAACGATCGAATCCTGTGGAAGCCAGTATCTTTGAACTTAATAAAAGGTAAAAGAGGACTAACAGAGGTAACAAGGAACAAAATCAACGATAAAAGAAACATTGGTAAGGATGGTAGGAACAAGGAGTAAGTTTTTTTTTTTTGTTTGTTTTTTTAAGAAACTACCAAGAGGCCAAAGGCAGGTAAGATGCAAAACAGAGAGGCAAGAAGTATTCAAGAAGTATTCAAGAAACAAACAAGAAGCAAACAAAAGTCAAGAGGCAGACCAAAGGCAAACAGCGCCGATCAGAAAGTGTTTGAATTGTCAGTATTTTGACAGAATTCTTGCTGCAAACGACAAAGCGCCAATCAATAAATTGTCTTTCAAACGCTTTGTTTTCCCCAACCTTTTCTCCTCGCAAAATTTGCAATCGATTTGTCAAGACAGCCAGAACGGAGTACACTTGTACTTCCCCCATTTACAATTGGAGGTGGGGTAAGGAAGTCCCCACTTTTCAAGGTTCACTTCCCCCACTTCATGAAAACGAGTTTTTTTTGGGTTTTTTTTTTTTAAGTTTCTCAATGGCTGTCTCACCATGAAAGGACAACGGTTGCATTCTACTCATGCAGCACATAACGACACTGCATAGTTCTGTCCTTGTGCCATACAACTAAATTTTAATTAGCATAACTGGCCACTTGTATTCGAGGATACCAGTCTACTACAGCAGATTAACAAACCATATTGCAGACGCTTGCTCAGGCGTATTTTGTGTTAAACACCTATAGAGCCTACCTGTGGTTTATACTGCAAAAATGCTGAGCAGACTTTACAGTTTATGGGAAAGAGTGTGTAATGTAGCGTGATCGACAATTTGAACAAGGCTAGCACGCTCAAACCGTCGGCCACGATGACTTGTGACTAACCCCATTAAGATACCCATTACAGGACGTCTCGACACTGAACAATTAAACTTACAAACTAAATAATGAAAGGCGTCCAATCCTTATTATTTTCTCTGATACTTATAACTGCAACGTACAACAGTATGTTCCTCACCTCTTGTCCCATAGAGATGAATTTGTCATATTACGCTGATTAAATCTTAAAAATTAGTAAAACCTTACGCAACTGAATGTAAAAATACACGCTTTACAAAGTACAATACGAGATCAAATAGGGGTACAAAAATTATGTTGCACCAGTGTCTTAAGTGTTTAGGGGAATCTTTAAAAAGAAAAAAAAATATCGATATTTTTTAAGCATAATACAAAAAAATTCGTCTGCTTCTTACAACATATTATTAAACTCTTACGAACTATTTGGAAAATGAAATAATGTCATCAAAATGAAACACCGTAACGTTCCACAAAGTATGAAATAAGTGATAAACATTAACAACGGAGAGGAAAAAAAAATCTCACTACAAATTCACCTGATACTTGCGTGTCAATCAACACATGTACAGACTGATCAAACCTCATAACTTAAATTCAATAAGTCGTCAACAGGGACAGTTTTTTTCTCTCGGTATAATTACATTGAAAAAAGGTTTATAATTTGTACAATAATGACATTACAAAAGGGGTAAAAAGAAAAAAGTGGCATAGATCATTTTGATAATCGGATTTTTTTTACAATTACATTTTATGTTATTAAAATTAACAAAGAGGATTTATCTCACCAATTTAGATAAAATTGGGCCCAGTGCAAGTAAATGAGATTAAAAAAAATGCTTTGGGTCTTTTCCTTCTTATTTGAATACATTTTTTATATATATATATATATATATATATATATATATATATATATATAAAAGAATATGATAGATAATCTATCAGAACAATCTCATATGAATGATAAATTGTAAAACATTCTGTGTTACACTTTGTTCTCTAGTCTGCAACGGGTAACACTTCTTTATTTTTTTACATTTATATATATATATATATATATATATATATCACTTCAAGTGAATTGTATCTGTAAAGTGGCATAATGAATAAAAAGACAAGAGGAAAAAATTATTCTTAACCGAGGCATTACGTCCTCTTACGTACTTTATCAAAGCAAATGTCTTGATAAAATCACTCATAGGACGAAACACACCGATTAAAATAGTTTCCCCTCTTTATCTCTATATATATATATATATATATATATATAGGGAAATCTCAAGATGGCGCTGAAACATGAAACAGACTAGCTGCTTGGTGTTGAACTTGGTATCCACTTTTTATATTGATAATTATTACTAAAAACGTTATTTTTAGTGGGTACATGTGTTTCTGTTGTTATCCCTGTTCTTTTTATTAACAGTCAGGCCCCGGAAAAAATAAAAACTGTCCCTGTTGACGACTTATTGAATTTAAGTTACGAGGTTTGATCAGTCTATACATGTGTTGATTGACACGCAAGTATCAGGTGAATTTGTAGTGAGTTTTTTTTCTCTCCGTTGTTAATGTTTATCACAATTGGTAGAAGCGAGCTTCGGCTAAAGTGATTTCCTTGAGATCAAAAAAAAAAAAAAAAAAAAAAAAAAAAAATTAAAAAAGGAATCCAGTTTCATTTCCTGTCGGAGTCAACTTCTCACATTAGGCCGGTTGTTATTAATTTCCCTGTTTAATAAAATAAAAATAAAACAGGAATAATAACTCAAATATGTGAACCCACTAAAATAAGAGCGTTTAAGAAATGCTGTCGTGATTGTGTCCCTTTTCAACATTACTAAAAGTAGGAATTGAACACAGAATTGCTAATAAATCCAATAGCTTTTAACGAACAATTTAAGTAAGCCTTGTGTTTGTTCCAACAGTACTTAAGTTTAGGTAAGCTTAATATTTTAAGGATGCTACGCTAACCTTTACTAAGATACCGAGTTAGATTAGTTTCGCATGTGGAGCGTTAGTAAATATCTAAACAGATTGGAACTTGTGTTAAGGAAAACGAAGTCCTCCACCTCGTAAGCCAGATTCTTCTTCATCGTCAATTTGGTCTCGAAAACTTGTCGCCAAAAGTGATTTGGATCATCGCCGGATTTTAATTAATCCTTCGGGTTTTAGCTATCGTTTCAATCGGTTCTTTTCTTTGCTTTTTATTAATTGAGCCGAAAGAAATGCTAATCAATATGTTCAAGTGAGGAGTGTGGTCAGATTAGAGACGTGAAAAAGGTCAACGTCTGACAATATTCGCAAGATCAGATGGTGAAGATATCGACGTTTCGAAGAGAAAAAAATGTAGGAGGACGTTCTTCGGGGAAAATGGTCGGTGCCAAAATAGAATAAAGATTCTCTTTGGATAGTGAGATTGTCCAAGGTTTACTAACGAGGAAAAAAAAGCAAATTGGACGAACACCTAAGTTCAAATTGCCAATCAGATAAAGAAATAGATAAACGAAGACAATAAAAGTAATCTTGAGATTAAAAAAACAAAAAATTGCTGCTAATTCTTCAATGTGATTAATCAACAATAAACACTGGCTTTGATAATACAGCCACTCATCACTTAGCAACCAAGATGTTTAACAATTCCCGTAATTACAACTAGCTATAAAATCACATTAAATATATAAAAAAATAAAACCGTCCAACTATTATGGATTGTATAGGAAGCGAGAAAATGCATGCCATTATTTTTTAAAAATGAAAGTGTAAAAAAAAAAAAAAAAAAAGCTACTGGTTTTTAAAAGTTTATTAAAAATAAGTGACGTATCCAATTCAACTGAGATTTTAAATACCTATTCAACTAATGAATGCATTTTAAACTACATACGTTATTTTATAAAGATGAATAAGTGAAAAATAAAAATATTTGTACTTACAGAATGCAAAGCGATTTGCAGAATATAGAACCGATTTTCGAATTTGCTTACTAAATTTAGCAAACATGGATAAACATGCTTGCAATAGGACGTAGTGTCAAATGAACGTTTTTCCTCATGACACCGCTTTTTTTAAAACTACTTCCATGCTAAAGAAATCTTTGTTTTAAAAAGTGAGGATTAAAATTGTAATAAAACCAAGATATATAAAAGTGAATTTATACATTTGCTTTGTTCTTGAGAACTGACAAAAATGAAATGAAATATAATAAAATAAAAATAAACGCATTATCTGACGTCATAAACAAGGTCATAACCCTCGGTCACAATGACTTGTTTATTTTGTGTTAGCGAGACCGTCGACGAATAATTCAGTCTATAGACGTTTACATACAAAAGCTTCCAACAAGCCGCAGTATCATTTTCAGGCAACGACGAACGTTGGGACCGCCTCTTCCGGCCGATAACCTCGAGAATTCAAAACTGACCATGATGAGATTCGAACCCATGTTGGAAAACTGACGTACTAACCTCAAGCCCACTTGCCTAAAATATAAACAACGAATATTTATTTACCCTCATGCCAAATGAGTCAAATATATTAAAAAAAGGGAATTTCGTCATTAAATAATCCAGCAAGGTTTAGCATGTTGTAAAAATTTAAACGATCAACAAACATTGCTAGTATGTTTTCTGTAAATTCAAAAACAGAGAGGTGAATAATCTAGTGAAAACAGACCATTTTTATTTATTTATTTTAGGTTTTCTTGCACGGGTCAGATTGGATTTTAAAATTCCCAGTTTTATCAGTTTGCATTAGTTTCTTATCCGCCGCCATTTTGAATTTTAGCATAACCAAAGAAAGCGTGGGTTAGAAATAGCATAAAACCTCGCTGTCCATTCTAGTAATTACTAACTTGCCCAGTTAAATTAACTTGGGCATTTGGCACACAAAATCTCTATTGCTTGCAAATATAATCAAGTCTTCTTGGCTTAGAGAGCGCATATATGTATATATATATATATATATATATATATATATATTAAGAAATGGACAAGGTCCGACAATTTATTTATTAAAGACATATTTTTATGTTTTAACGTTGTTATTTATAGATAAATTTTTAAGAAAATCTCTGTCAAAGAAAAAAAGTTTAAATAAAATTTCACGGAAATTCAAAATCCTGTCAAGAACAAAAATTTTTATTTAATACTGTTTATCATAAACAGAGCATTTGCTTAAATACTTGTATCTATAAAATAACAACGTTAAACATAAAAATATGTCTTTAATAAAATATATATATATATATATATATATGTGTGTGTGTGTGTGTGGTTAGGACATTCACTTTTCGACCATAAAACCTGGGTTCGAATCTCAACATGGTCGACTTATCAGGAAGGTAACTTATTAATGTTACCGACTAGGTGGTGTTGGAGGCGATCTCAGCGTGTGGCACCTTTGGAAATTGCCTGAAAAACCGTATCACGAGTTTAGTCAAGCCTTGTGAGTGAAATTGGGGAGACGGAACTAGTTGGGAACAGACAATGGTTGTGCTATCAGGTCAATGTAGGCGATTGCTGGGTAACCAACCCGTCTTGCTCAATGTCCAGAGCAGTAGATCACTCGCGAGTTCTTTTTTGCTCGCTAGCAGTGTCTTGCAAAGCACATTCTGCGTTCGCGTAAGATCGCAGAAATATCAGGGATGGGTTCATAGAGCTGTAATTTAGTCGGATGTTGTCTGCAAGAAATGGTAAGTAGAGCTCTCAGCATCGAAGTGTAAGTTCCATCGAGCTTAGACAAACAATAACACCACCTCTGCAATGGCTAGAAAGAATGTCCGCTTGAGGTTATCAATTTATCCATTTTTTTCTCCAAATTTTCGAACATTATTCAATATTAGCTACAAAAGGAAATTTCTGAAAGGTATCTAAAGCTATGGGAAGCTATCAAACTTTTCTTCATGGTTTTTTCCAATTTATTATATGTCTGAATTTAGTTTCAACGCAGTTACACAGCTTTTTGCTAAACAAAGAAATCGTCTACAAATTACAAAACGATTCTTTCTAAGCAGCATGGAACCTAGAGTAAGTGCCTTAGCCAGTAAGCACCAAAGTCAACCATTGCATTGAAAACATTAAGATAAGCTATGAAATAAAAGTTGATTTTTTTTTTAGCATTTTAATCATTGTTGTTTATAATAAAAATGAAAACAATCTTAAAATTATTTTTGCGTTAATACCTAAGTTATCTTTCTATGAAAGATTCAGTATAATATTCGAAATTTAATTTTACGAGGTAGGGGTTGGTTGGGAAAGAAAAACTGCTCTAGACATGACAGAGATGACATGAAGAAAGTTAAATGTTCTGTCGACAGTTAAAAGTATTCCAATCTAATTCCACTTTTAAGCGCTAACACAAACAGGTTAACTACAACCCCCCCCCAAAAGTAAACTGGGGAGGAGCAGTCTAAATCAGATGTTAAAAGCAGGAGGTAAATTCCAAGCTGAATTTTTAAGGAGCCCTGATTGAAATTTTATGTTTAAGGTTCACATATTTTAATGCGCAATTTTCGTTTTTACCTTCGACTTGAATCAATTTTCCTAAGTAAGAAAATGGGTACAAGCCAAACGCAATAAGGAAATTGTGTATCATAGAACAAACTCCCAAGAGGATGCTTCCCTGATAACTGCAATCTTAACCTCTTCACGTCCAGGTTAGAACCGTTATCTATCCTACATATCCTCATAATATTCACTTCCTGTTTCCTACTTCTCCATCACAACATTTCCACTCTGTAACCCTCTACGTTGAGAGGGTGTTCAGCCTTGTATTGATTGAATTAAAGTAAAACAAATAGTAATAAAAGGATACAGCTCAGCTACATTGCATTGTCATAGATTGAAGCCAATTCGATAAAATTAGTCTTCTGTTTAGGGGGAAAAAGCTAAAGCCCCAACTAGTGCTGTTGAAGTGATATTTATTTACAAACAATTTTCACCTTCCTGCAAACAGACCAGCATCCTCCAAGAGTAGGCTATTACAAATTCTTCTGTGAGGGTCCCCAAAATACACCCAATTTTTACCGTATAGACTGCCTATGAAATTAATGTTTCGCAAATGTTTTCTAGCAGAACATAGATGCGTTCACACACCAAATGTACCATAGAAATAGTAGCATCTGTTTGGTTTCTACGCATGCAGTTAGTATTTTCTGCGCCATGAGAGAATGGACTTTTTTTTTTAATGTATCTGTTTTATATATCCGGGTTACATAAATAGCTCGTTAAAAAAAGGGAAGGAAAAAAAAAAACAAAAAAAAAAAAAATGAAAATATCGTCTTAGTAAAAGAAGCCGAAATCAAATAAGGCAAGACACTCTACATCTCTTAGAAGTATAAAGATTCTGAGTAACAAATACTTTCACATTTCTTAGCAAATCTATTAGCACAATGTGGATATTTAATAGCAAAAGTGATTAAAAAAAAAAAAAACAAAAAAAAAAACAAGAAACTAAATGACATCAGATCAAATACATTAAATAAATTTAAAACTTCAACGTCCCCTCTTCTCCATGCACATGAGTAATCATATCAATGAAAACATCACTTTGGCCCGGAGAACGATACGTGCCAGACAAAAAGTTTTCCACTTTGTCATAGATTTCCCTAATATACACACACACATATATATATCTCTCTCACTGTCTGTATATATAAGATTATAATAAAAACATGTTGAAATCGCTACACAAAACCTTTCATGTTAAGTAACGGATGATTTCAACGTGTTTTTATTATATTACAGTGTAACACGGATATAAGAGAAACCTTGATATAAGAGAGATTTTCTCTGGTCCCATATTAGAGCCTGTGTTAATGTATATAAAATAGACCAAACCCGGATATAAGAGAAACCCGGATATAAGAGACTTCTCCGGTCCCGACAACTCTCTTATATCCGGGGTTATATAAATATATATATATATATATATATATATATATATTATATATATATATATATATATATATATATATATATATATATATTATATATATATATATATATATATATATATATATATATATATATATATATATATATATATATATATATATATATATATATATATATATATATATATATATATATATATATATATATATATATATATATTATATATATATATATATATATATATATATATATATATATATATATATATATATATATATATATATATATATATATTATATATATATATATATATATATATATATATTATATTATATTATATTATATATATATATATATATATTATATTTTATATATATATTATATAATATATATATAGATATTATATATATATATATATATATATTATAATATATATATATATATATTATATTATATATATATATATAATTATATATATATATAAAAATATATATATATATATATATATATATATATATTTTATAATATATATATATATATTATATTTTATATTATATTATATAATGTATGTATGTGAGAGAGAGTGGGGAGTTAGATATATGCAATAATGGGGAAAAAATTGTGGCTATTATACAACGCGAATAAAAAAAAAATATCAAGCAATTAGATGATTAGTAAACAAAACTATTCAGCGGTCCATCGATTCGCCGATAAATTTATAGACTGTGTGTTTGAGTGTGAAAAAGAAAGAAAAGAAAAGAAAAAGGTGTAGGAGCGGTGTTACGAGATGTAGAACAATACAAATGGCGGACAACATCGACAAAGACAAAAAAAATATACCAATGATCGGTCAATAAAATTAGGAGAAACAAGACGTCACAACTAGAAACATTCTTTTGAAAGCTGAATTCAATAATAACCTCATATTTAATAGAGTAAGCTGAATGCGAAGCAGTCATCATTTTGAATTGTTTCCGGACAGTCCTTATGCAATCAGCGACAGAGACTTGTCTTTGACGCTTCGCACTCTCGAAGAGCCGTTGAAGCCTCACCGGGATTCTATATTCTCTCTTCAGCAGGCCTTTAAAGAATCAACATTTAAACTCATAGCTTTTAAATCAGCTCAAACGGATCTGTGCATCGATCAATGCTTCTTTTTTTGGTTCAATGCCCGTTGGTGTCAACAACATTATGCATAACCGCTCTCCAATGTAATCATGCATGATTGTTGAAATCGTTTTACAGATATAGTATCGGCAGCCATCTTCGTATAGCTTCAGGTGACTGGGTTTGAATTCAGTTTGAATTTTCTTAGACCGGTTGCCAAACAGTACTACAGAGCACAGGCTGCTCTGCTACTTAGTCCATAGCTAGGGGACACTTCTTCAAACCATATATCGAACTATCTACTATAATATACGAGATTATTTTATAAAGCTTCCGGGCGTATTCCGTCCACCTGTACTTTACAGTGAATGTATCTATTTTCCGATTGCTATTCTAACACAAATCTTGTTACCCAGATGTAGCTTTTTGGTATCTACAGCTGCAGTGAATCAACATCTACTCCGTTTTCTTATTTATGAAATGATAAAATTTATGTAAAATGCTAGATAATAATTAACAAGAACTAAATAGGAGAGCAAGTCGAAAATTATTCCCACTTACGCCATTACATATCCATGTTTGTCACGCTGACTTCTGCTCATGCGCGCTTATAGTTTTTATTGGTATTATTGGTGGTCACGTGATCTAAGTTTAAGGTTGATCCAACCCGTTTCCTTGCTGCTGTTACACTGTAAATATGGCCGCTCCGCAAGCAGAGCAAATATCATTGATCAGATATCTGTGGTAGGACTATGTGCCAGGGGCTGAATTTCACCGGAGGCGTTTAACACAATACGGCAACAGTGCACTACCGCGTAGAAATACGTGTGTATGAGTGATTCGAGAGGTTTATGAGAGGCCGGAGAAGCGTGACGCACGAAGAATGAGCACTGCGTCCGTCATTCTCCACCAATGAAAAGGTACAGCAAGCTAGAAAGATTGTAATGAGGAACCAACGTGTTATCAACGATGAGGTAGCATGTTCTATGCAGATTCGGATAAATGCACTTTGTTGCTCGGTGTACACTGCTATCGGAGCGGCCATGTTTACACTGTAACAGCAACAAGAAAGCTGGCGCGATCAAGCTCACACTTCGATTACATGAGCTCAATAGTACCACACATAAGCAGAATGCAGTGTAGCAAACCTAAAGATGTTTTCCATTGGTACTTCCATGGAAAGTGTTCGGAGGAACAATATTTCTTGGTTCCGCTTGATCTAACCTTCATGGCTCGGGCCCGCCATGCCACTTGCATTGTAGCAAACCAACCACATCCACTCCGTATTGCAATGGTGAGAACTAAGTTCAACTCGAACAGCTTCTTCACACGAACCACTGCATTGTGGAACAGACGCCCAAGAGAATGTTTCCCCGATTCTTACAATCTTAACTTGTTCAAGTCTAAGGTTAACCGTTATCTTTCACTCTTATTCGTATAAACTGTCCCTTAACGTAACACTCTCCCTCGTGTAGCCCCTAGGCCTTGTACAGGATGAATAGTACTGTTTAAAATATTGTTATGGCGAAAAATGCGGATAATTTTAGATTTCCATTGTTCTTTAGTTTACCTCCATCCCATCCACACACGTTTTTTTTTCTGATAGGCTGGGAATTATTAACTAAAACAAAATTTTTACATGCATTTCTGTTGGAGTTGTACAGCAGGCACTGCAACCATATAAATATTGTTTTCTTTTCGATTCCCCGCCCCCATATCACATCAGATTAAGCACACGAAATATCTTGTTAGGTGGGGGGAGATAATTTTTTATTAAAGTTAGCGGCATGCTCTTTTGGCTATGTAAAGAAAATGTAAACAAACAGGATACTTATGCTTAACATCCAGAAGAAACAGTCGAAATTCCTAGAGCACACGAGGAAAGAGGGATTGGAAAATTTGATACACACAGGACAGATTGAATGCAAGAGAAACAGAAGAAAACATCACATAACCTACCGAGCTATCTTCAGGAAATGGATGGCAGGACAGAGTTTAGGAGAGATAAGAAAGATAGAAAATTTATTAAGCGTTACAAAATACGGGAAATTGCGAAGAGCCATAATCGTTAGCGTCCTGAAGGGAAACGACATCTAGAAGAATCTATAGTGATGTGGAAATAAAATTGATTATTTTTTGCCGGCATGTCGACTGCAAAATTCTGCCGGATCCTATAAAATATATTAGCTACTATAATGAAGAGAATCAATCTACAATAATTCTTACACCTTGATCTTCAGTCGAACAAAAATGGCAGAGACTGGCGAATTTTGACGAATCACTCTCCCATAGACAATGAGTATCATTTTTTTGTTTTTTTTTGTTAGCAATTATGGAAATTTCTATAAAGGTGATGTATCACTACTCATCGCAACACAGTCGCCTCAGCCCCCTCTACAATATTCAGACTATGAAACCACTATATATATATATATATATATATATATATATATATATATATATATATAGAAAGGAAAGAATAAAAAAGGAAAGGAAAAGAGTAAAAAAAGAAAAGGAAAGAGTAAAAGAACCTACGTCCTTTGTCAACCTGTTCCAGGTGCGAACCTAACGCCTTCCATTTAATAAGCGAAAAGAGGGGGGATTCAAGTATAATACAGAAAGAATGCCATTGTGGAAGCAAATAATGAAGGAATTGAAGAAAAAAAAGAAAAGAAAAGAATCAGTCAAGCGAACGTGGAAGGAAACGAGACAATCTTGATACTGAAATTGTATTGTGAAATCTTAAACTCTGTGCGAACACAGTTTGGTATAGAGAGCAAATAAATGAGAAGGAGGGTGTGTCCGTTTGAATTAAGTCCTTTCACGGGTTATTGTGGACTAGAAGGTTCACACACAAACTTACAATAGATGCACATACGGGTATTTTTTTCCTAGTCATAATTTAAAAATTGATATTTGTACACTTGTGTATAGGGTAATACATATTTTAAAAATATTGTTGCCCACCAACAGCAATATTTAATTCAAAAATTGATTTCATATATATATATATATATATATATATATATATATATATATATATGTGTGTAAACATTGAAGTAGACCACGAGAGGAAGTGTCATGCCTAGCGATTGCTTTTAGCATGTAACGGGCTGTTTCCATTGTGATTTTACTTCACTGTTCGCTTTTTATATTTACATAACCTGTATCCCTGATATTAGGCATTTTAACCCATATATATATATATATATATATATATATATATATAGAGAGAGAGAGAGAGAGAGAGTTCTTTTGTTTTGTTTTTACTTAAAACGGTAATTTTGGAGGGCGCCCCCACTTTTTTTTCTTTTTTTTTTTTTTAACAGTCTGAATTTCATCTAGCAGCATGATCATTCAAGAGACTGAATATAAAAAAATGTATTCTCCAGTGAAGTTAGAGCCTGCGTCCCCACATTTTAAGGGGTACCACCCTCGGATACGGCCTGATTTAGTCTGCTTGGCCACAGGTATTGCTGGGTTCTGACGTTCTTTTTTTTTTTTCATCTCGAATATGCAGATCGGTAGACGAAATTGACATTGTTTGAAAAAAATAAAAAAAAACAAAAATAAATTAAAACAAAAATAAATTAAAACAAAACATGGCATTTATGTGTATCCATTAAAATAACGTTTAGAATAAGAAGTCTTGACGGGTGCAATGTCCACTCTTTGCTAATATGATTTGAACAAAGATTAGTTTGCGCAAATATTATACAGCCTCTGAACTATAGTGGCGTGCCAAAAATAAACATTTTTAGATATTGGGGAGATGAAGCAGAACAGGTAGAAGACGTCTCATGCCTTTCCCAAAGTAATTAATGTGAAATGAACATATATATTATGGAAATATAACGATAAACACCGAATGCGACAAACAAACATGTCTGTGTGTCACTCGCTGCACAAACTATTGTGCATGTGTCGAAGGGTATAATTCCTTGACTGTCTACATTATATCAACAGTACTAGCTTAAAAGCCGCCCTATTGGGTGGCATTTAAGCCAGGTCCTGCGGAGGGATATTTATTAGGCCTTCATCATAATAGGTAGGGAGGTGTAGATGCGATAGGCATCAATAAACTAAAGAACTCAAAATTGATCATTGCATTTGAGTACTGCATTAATATTTAAGCTTACCTTTTAAAAGTTCAATGATAATTCTCCCGCCGCCACTTAATTTTAAGAAAACTTGATGTACGTAGGTCCTTACTTTCCTTACAAACAATTATTTTTATTTCACGGGTGACTTTTGCTGGATTTCGCATTTAATTTCGATTATTCCCGAATTTATTTCTAAGTTATAAAAACTTATCGTACAAAAAAGTTCATTGAAAAAAAAAAAAAAAATAAAAATAAAAATCGCAATAATGAGAACTTGGAATCAAAAATTTTAGGATTACGGGTCTAGATCCAGCCTGGGATGTTTTTAATTTGCTCTCAGAGTTGGGTTGATTCCAAGAGTAAATTTGAGAAAGTGTGACTCTGACATTAGTATTTATTATATCGATAAGAATTTTTTTTTAATTTCTACCTGATCTCTTTACGGAGTAGATGTGTCCAAGAAAATACCTAAGGCGAAAATTACTTTGCTATTGCGATGTTTATTCACATCATCTTCAGAGCGTCACGACAGTTTTGTCATGAGTACAAATATTATATAGCTGATAGGATCAAATCGAGTAAATAATGAATTTGCGAAAGCACTGTTCAACTTGAAATGTCAAAAAAACAGCAAATAAACTATTTTGCTGAGTTACCGACATCCTATGAGCCCTACATTATCATCTTCTTTGGTATATTCATTTCACAGGGAAAAAAGGCATGAGTCGTCTTCTCCTGGCACTTGACAAATGAACGCATGCAACGGAAAAAGAGAGCTAGTTGGGAGAGAAAGCGACGAACAAGTGAAGGTGAACAGGGAAAATGCCAAAGAAGAGCACGTAGGTTTTGAGCACTTCGGCAAATCACTTTCCTATAAATATCATAATGAGTCATACAATAAAAGAAAAATAGTGTTTTGTATAATCAAACATGACAGCGTTCGGGCGGAGATAAGTTGAATATCTTTGCCTGTAATTTTGTTCTGATTACTTTCCTGCTCAAAGAAAACCAGGATGTACACAGTTGAAATATTGGTGGTGGATGGTGGAAGCAAGCAACAGTGACAAAATAAATTATTCCAAAGGAAGTCTCGTACAAATTTCTCACATGTCTTGCCATTATCATCTAAAATGCAGGTAGATAAGCCTTCATCAATTGGGAAACTGGCGCAAGACAATATTTCTACCTTCTACCAGACTAAGTTGAACGAGAGACGGGGAATAAACGAAAAAAGGGGGAAAATTTTGGTCATACTTTCTTAAAAGATATTCGAGTTTGATTGATGTTATTGGCGTTCACCAATGTTTTGCCCGGAGGGTTGAGTAATTTACTCAAATCGGTTTTATAAATTTTGTAATTTTCCACACACACAATAAATTACACACACACTTTCTAAGATTTCTTTGTAAATAACTAGTTATTCAACGCTCGTATCATTAAAACAAAACAGTTTTTATCCAACTTTTCTCAGTTTCATTATGCCATCCAATTCAAGAATACGAGGAAGGGGGTGGAGAGAGAGAGAGAGAAAGAAAAATAACGTAGAGAGAGAAAGAAAAATAACGTAGAGAGAGAAAGAAAAATAACGTAGAGAGAGAAAGAAAAATAACGTAGAGAGAGGGAGAGAAAAATAAGGTAGATAGAGGGAGAGAAAAATAAGGTAGATAGAGAGAGAGAAAAATAAGGTAGATAGAGAGAGAGAAAAATAAGGCAGATAGAGAGAGAGAAAGAAAAATAAGGTAGATAGAGAGAGAGAAAGAAAAATAAGGTAGATAGAGAGAGAGAAAGAAAAATAAGGTAGATAGAGAGAGAGAAAGAAAAAAGAAAAAGAGAGAAAGAAAAGTTAAAAAGTCGGTTTCATAGACTGTTCTAGGAAGCACATGACTTCACCTGCCATGATCTATCTCTAAAAGAGTCAGATCAGACTAAAAATGGCGTATTGCGGGCATATATATATATATATATATATATATATATATATATATATATATATATATATATATATAAACAGCAACAAATTGAAATCGTCCCGTGGGTTTCGTTCAGGAAGCAGTCGCAAGGTTGCAAACACATGTAATAGAAAGAATGGAACTAACTGTGAGGATTAAAATTACCCCAATATCGTAGTTTTTAACGATTAACCTCTCCATTGTCGGAAAAAGATTGCTTCATCAGTAAATAATATTTTGGTTGAAATGTTTGCATCCTCGTTCAATTTGCTTCGTCTTTCCGATTTTTCTTCACTCATATCCTGTGGTATATGCAATTTGTATGGAGGCCATTTTTTTGTTGTTTTTAAAATGCATCAGTGTCGTGTGTGATGTTAGTTCCATGTTATTTGTTAAATGCGTTTGTAACCAGCCCTTTGGATTATCTTAATTTGTTGCTCTTTATTCAAACGCATCTTCTAGAGGCACTGAAATATTTTTAAAAAATTCAATGTTAAAAACAACATGTACGGAAACTTTAGGGATAACCTGTATTGTTTAATAGAATGGTTGGCAAAACGTCGGCTAATTTCCATTGAATCGGACTTTATAAAATGGAAAATACAAAGATCTCCATATAGTTCACATATTTTGATTATTTAGTAAATATTCATAAATTTATGTAAAACATTGTTTTCAGATTTTTTTTCTTTATAAATTGTTAAATGATAAATATTGCTCTGTATTAGTTTTTAAGAATATTCAGAATTTATTATTGTAAATAGTTTTTAATATTTTTGTTGCAAATTCTCAAAAAAGAATGTATAAATTCACTTTCATCACATATTTAGGTTTTATTACAATTCCAATTATCGTTATTTTTAAAGCAGTAAACATCGCCGAGGAGTGAAGGTTGTTGAAATGATAGCGGTGTCTAC